>MNCL01000410.1:0-31060 GCA_001932985.1 Proctacanthus coquilletti
TATATAATTACAGATAATAGAAATGTATAAGAAAATTGTTGCAGCAAAAAAGAAAAGAAGGCCTATCACTACAGAAGAGCAGGAAGAAATTTATCGGTTAACATCAGAGCAGAAACGATTGTCTGATCAATTGGAATCTATGCCCATACCTGGACCAACTTTTATTGAATGAAATTGAACAAATTAAAGCTTTTGTTATAATTCATTTGAACATATTTGCTGTTTTAGTTTGTCTTGATCTCTAAATATTTAAAACATCCTGAAATTTACGAACATATTTGAGTTTTCACTAAAATTATAATTTAAACAGGATATTGTAACTACTTTTTACTCATGATGAATATACTCGTTACAACAAAATTTTGGAATTTCTTCAAGGCGTATACTCGTCAAAAACAGCAACTGGTTAAGGAAAATTTCATGTTTTTAAATGCGTGAGAATTTTTACATAGGACTGATTTTACTTCAAAATTCGTTTTTAGTTTGCGAAATTGATGTTGGCCTTGGTGGAGAGAATAGCCCTATTTTCGGTAAAACCAAACAGAATGTTTTGCCATTCCTGTGTATGAGTATCTATTACTTACTGTTATGTTTAAAAAAATGAATTGATTTACTTCGAACAAGTTAATTTTTTTTCTGTTTAAGTTTTTTTTTAGTTGAAGCGAACTTATAGAGGTGGACAGAATTAAACATTGGGAAATATTGGAGTAAAGTGCACAACAAATAGTAAATTTTCGAAAACAATGGGTCGCATGTTAAAGGAATCGAAAGATAGCAACTAAAGACTCAATAATGCAATCCCTTATATAAGAAAACGAATGCAAAAAATAATAAACGATAGTTTTCTCTTGATTTGTTTCGTTGATTATAGGAGGAACTCGTTTATTCCTACTGCTGCCAGTTATAGTTGAATAGATCAGGTCTCTTAAGCCTTTGCGGTCCGAAATATTTCAATTTTGCGCCCATGGATATGCACCGTATGCAAGTAAAGATTACGAATAAAATTTTATCCAATAGTGTGTGTCTTCATTTTTCTGGACAGATGAAAAATTGAATAAAGAATAGCTAATTAAATGAACAATTTGACTGAATATCCACAATATATCAATATCCCATTATTTTACTCTGTTTCTGTGCTGAAGCGGCAGAAATAAGGCATAAATTGGGATGTTCATAGTGATGGACACACAATCTCGTTGTGGGCGTAAGCAAATAACACAACTGGATTTTTATAAGCCAAAAGATGACTCGATTCTTTATTATTATAAAAATACTTATACTATATATAGAAAAATTATTACAAAATCATATTGAGCTTAATCAGTGAAATTTATATAATGGTAACACTAACCTAAATAGCCCTTAATTGATGTCAATGTGTAAGCGTGCTGACAAGGCCACGAAGCGGTGAATGCCCGCGATTATTCAATGATGCACATTTGTTTTCAGTGTGTTGTGTGACTAGGTGTTAATTGTTAATTAATTGGCTCAAAGGTAAATAATAGGTATGAACATTCTCCCCCGCGTTGAACAGGAGTTCAAAGGTTCCGGATACTACATCTGAATACTGAAGTCACCTATACTTTGGTGCTTTTGGCTTTCGGTTGCATTTCCAGAGAAGATTAGGTTAAGGACATCTTATTGAGATTCAAAAAGATTCAATAAGAATTGGGTAGGTCCTTGCGTTGATATTAGATTCTACAGACCAATTAGTTCCTTTAACTGTGGCTGGTAGTGACTTGTACCTTCTAGAAGTGGCATTAGACGTTCTGAATGGTGATCAAGTCATGTTTGATAACACATCCTGGTTGAAGTTTCAACAGTCCAGAACCTTTTATGGTAATTTGAAATATCTCATTCATGCGTGTAGGTTCTTGCACCGTATAAATCCAATAATTTGCGGGATTAAATTGAAATCAGCGGACCATTTCTTAGTTTCCTTAATTCACAGTCTCCTTTAGTCATATTATTAAGCAAGTGTACAAGTGTTCATTGGAACACATTTTTGAGGGTGTGAGGGTACAGGTATGTAAAACCCTGTAATAGCGTGTGATTCCAGAGCGTTGTCGGCCATTGCATAATATAGATTACGGTGTGAATTGTATACCAGAAATGACGTGGGTACATTTATTGCCATTAATGTTTTGTTGAAAAACGTGGGTATAAGCGTTATTTTCAACAGATCGAATTTGGTTGGATTAATTAGTTGCAATTTAATTTAAAAAAATACGTAATTGGTGGTTATTCCATTCTCTGCTGACATTCGAGCATTTGTAGAGCTGTAAAGTGTTATCTGGGTTCACCGGATGTACAAATGTCGGCAAATAATTTCTAATTGTGAGGATCTCTCCTCCTTATTGATGATTGAATTCTTTGCAAATTTGATGCAAATAGACGTAGTAGAATAGACATAAGTAAGTGGTACATTTTAGTCTGGTAGCTTTCTAGACCGTTGTCGTTTATCCGTTGGATTATGTGGGTTATGTAGGTTATTTGATCTTCTAATAGCTTGAATTTCCTTTCTGTCGCAGCTTGATCTCGTTTAATTATATTCGCCATTGAATCGATGACGGAAGTTTGGTTTTTAAGAAATTTTACAAGATGCTCTTCATTTTCATTTTTTTTTTGTTTTTGTCATTAACTCGGCATAGTCAAACAAAGATCTTGCTACATTTCAGCCGTCGTCTCCGCTGTATGTCTGAACAACTCTTACAAGAGGCTATTTCATTACAGCAATTTGTCTTCCTTTACAACCACCAACGTACCTGGCTTTATATTCTGGCATTGTTCCCTTCATTTGTGTCTGTACTGAACTTTATTCAAATATTCTCGTACCCACAGTTCCTAAAATTGCTTTTCAAGTTTAGTCATAAATTTCCAAATTGTTTGTAGGCTTATTTTCGATGATTGAATCCTTAAGTCGACGTGAGCGTTGAGAGGTTCGCCGATTAGAAAATGACCTAAGGTGAGGGCCGTCAGATCGCAAATAGAGGCGTTAAGGGTATTGAGTTTAATACTGCCTTAATTTCTATTATGTGTGTATTATTGCTTCTCTTTTAACTTCTTGAAGATTGTCGGAACATCTTCAAGTTTTAGATATTTTCTTACTCGACTAATTTGTTAGGCTGATAATATAGTCATGCGCAAGTCCAAGAGGGGTATGCTTTGTTTAGAAAGAGGAGCTGCTGGTGACTTGGCACAAAAAAGTCTTACAAATATCCTGCCCTTTTTTGGTAGTTGACCGAATATAAATAGCGGCCCCATATGCCCTTTTAGATGCGTCAGAAAGGCCATGAATTTATACTTCTCGGGATTTGATGGGAATATACATATGTGTCTGGGAAATTGGATCTTATCTAGTGTAGTAAGACTGTTCCTTAATGCTATCCATTTTAAAGGCAATTTTAGTGGTAAGGACTCATCCTAATTGAGTTGCAGCTTCCATAGATTTGGTGCGAATACCTTTGCCGTAACCACAACAGGTGTCATTATACCCAATGAAATCGGCTAGCGAGATCAGAACTAAAAATTCATTTTGTAACTTAAGTATTGTTCCAGCTGGATCGGACACGAAATAGGTCTGATTTGTGAAGCTACATCAAACCTGGCGTTATTATTTTTCTTCGATATCATTTTGAAAATTCAGATCTATCTTTTGATCCTGCAATAATTGTGGATGATTCGCAAATCATTTATGTAACATGAAGCCTCTCTCTCCGAGAATGGTTGTAAATCGTTTTTGCATTTCGATAGTTGTAGCTAAGCTATAAGAGCCGGTGATACTATCATCCAAGTAAAATTTATTTTTGAGAACTTGAACGGCAAGTTGCCATTTATCCTTTTTATCTTCTACTAATTTTTGAAGGCACTTGGTGGCCAGGTATCGGGTCGGTCTTGTTTCGTATGTAACTGTGCAGAGTTGATAACATCTTCGGCTTCGTTTCTCCAGAAGATCAGTTGGTAGTTTTGATCATCATATTGAACTAGGTTTTGTCTGTACATATTTTGAATATCCGTGGTGAATATGGCATTCGAAAACGAAGTAGAATCGAGAATAATACGCTTTGTATGATCGGTTCTGTGTATAACACATTATTCAAGGCATAACCTGTCGAAGTTTTAGTTGAAGCATCAAACACAACTCAAAGCTTGGTAATGCTACTATCAGGTTTTAAAATAAAATGATATGGAATGAAGTAGTGCTGTGAGAGGATGTCGTTGAGGTCTATTTCTACTATGTGGATCAGTTTAACATACTCATCCATGAAATCAATATACTGTTGCTTTATCATTCTTGGCGAGTTTTTTTCAAAGTTGCAGAAACCTGTTTAAATGTGTTTGGCTAGGTTTGCCTAGTGCCGATGGATCTTCTGCAAACTTATTGAAAAATAAAATGATTTCCTTTGCAGGATGCATGAGTTGCCTTTGCATAAGAGTGGCTAGGTGTTAATTGTTAATTAATTGGCTTAAAGGTATGGATAATCGTATTTTGTCGTTTCGTAGAGACTTTACAGTCGGATATATTCATTTTTGGGATTCTATAAGATTATTATGATAGAATCCTTATCGTAATCCATCGTTATTCACATTCCTACCGGTTTCCATCAGAAATTAACGATACAATATCAATCGTAAGCTATGATACTTTTTCCAAATTTCAAATACTATCGAATTCAATTTGGAATTTAAATTTTATTTCGTTTTACTACTATCATAATTCAATAATAGTTCTTATCTATTTTATCTATCTATATTTTTCAGAAACCCAGTCTATCATGTTCAGTGCAAAATTTACCATTAATATTCTCTTTTTCGCTACGTTCAAAATTTCATGAGGTTTTATTATACAAAGACTATAATCAGTTTGTTAGGTTGCAAACATTACTTTATTGACGTTTCTGAAATCATTTTATTAACAATAAAACTTCTGTAAGTAATTTATAACTGGATATAAGAACACTTTCTCTTATTAAATATCGTTCTTGGTGTTAGCATGTGTCATAATTACAAGACATCATATTTACATACGTTTTATCATCTATTATTATTTCTATTAGCTTATTACATATATCTTGTATCTCTAAGAACCGGAATTCGCTAATTTTTTTATTCTGTAGAATATAGTTTATAGTTAAATTTTCATAAACTACTCGTTTTATTATTAGCTATGTACCTAATATGTTGCATGTATTATTTATTAAAATAAAGACTGATATTTTCAAACTATTCTCATTATTTTTCAATTATACTATATTCATTCATTTTTATTGATTGACTATAACTGTCTGCAAGGAAAACTGTTTTTTCCAATATACACATTTTAAATAGAAGTCCTGATGTATTTTCAAACACGCTATAGGAACGTGTGCTTTTATATCACAATTATAAAACCCTATTCCTAGATGTATTGCCCCAGTATTGGTTTTAGTAATATTGAATGTCAATGAATAAGTGATTTCGAAAATAAAAAGCAAATGTCCGAGTTGTCTATATAAAGGGTTTTTCAATAGCTATGTCCGAAATTTGACAGCATATTGTTGAGACGTTTCAGGTGGAAGCGTTGTCATTTTTCGACGTTTGTGTTCTGCCATAGTCACCATTTTATCATGGAGCGTTACACTGCGCAACAACGCGTCGAAATTGTTAAAACTTATTATAAAAATTCGTGTTCTGTTCGCCAAACTTTGAGCTACGAAATATTTATGGCCTAAATAATCGTCCAACTGAGCGATTAATTTAACGAATTACCACGAAATTCGACCAAAGCGGCTCGGTTGCTGATCGAGCAGTCCCTGTACGACGCAGAAACGCGCGGCCAAGCGACAATATTGTTGCTGTATTACTGTTTGGTGTGGATTTTGGTCAGGCGCCGTCATTGGGCCGTACATCTTCCGAAACGAGAATGGCCAGACGGTGACCGGTATCGGGCCATGATAACTGACTTTGTGGCCTCAATTGGATGGCATGGATCTGGACGACTTGTGGTTCTAACAAGACGGCGCAACGTGTCACACATCGGGCGTTACATTGGAGTTGTTGCAAGAAAAGTTTCCAGAACGCGTTATTTCCAGAAGAGGCGATGTGGAATGGCCGCCAAGATCGTGCGATTTAATGCTCTTAGACTGTTTTTCACTGGGGCTACGTTAAGTTGCTGGCTTATGGCAAGAAATCAACAACAATTGACCAACTGGAGAACAACATCATTCAAACCATTCGTGAGGTCCAGCCTGATTTATGCAACAGAGTCATACAAAATTGGACCTCGGATCGAGTCCTGTAAGCGAAGCCGCGGAGGCTATTTGAATGATATCATTTTTAAAACATAATGGTATTGAATGTACTTTAATACGCAATAAAAGTTTCCGTCATGTGTCACATACAACTCTTTTTATTCAATTTTAAATTTTAGACATGCTTAATGTAGATATCAAAGTTCAGCCTTTTTAAGTAGTTTTCCACCATTTGAACATCTGCATTTTTTGGAATTTTTTCCAATTGTTGTCGCACATATTCACATAAATGAATGAGACACTATGTAAGTTGAACGTTGCGACAAAATCGTCGTAGATTAATTGAATTTCTGCAAGGAATTGATAAATGCCCAATTAGCGTTGGATCAAGGCACTGTAATAAAGACTACGTATAATTAGGACGAATGATTTTAAACGTCTTTGCATTTACTTCGCTCTTTTAAAGAACGTGAGAACGATAAATTTTTCGAGGAGCTTTTATATTTATTAGACGTCCACTAATTTTTTTTGTGCTGCAGCTTTCAATGAATATGACATGACTACTAAATGAATCGGACTATGGACTAAAAATGGACTAAATTGTCAATGACTTGAGAATGTCCGTTAAATTGAAGACGATTTGTGCAATCGGTCTCGCCTCACTGTTAATTATTCTGTTGAGTAAAATTAATTTAAAATGGATTTCTTTATCGAATTCATTAAAAAAAAAGTTCCAAAAAATTATTCATAAAATTACAAATTACAAGGTTCAGATTGTACTACGCAAAGTGCTACTAATATGAAATTTTTAAATTTTTTCTTTGGTGAAGGTTCATTAATTGCTATTTGTAAGGGCCAGAAACATTTTGGAACTCTTAAAAATGAGTGCTCCATCTGTATTAAAATTGTACGTTAACGTTACACAATTTTTGCTACTTTTAATTATTGACTCATCGGTATGCAACTAATTATCATGCATATCTGTTATCGTCGAAGAATTGCAGTATGATTTGTGTTTTATACACTTTTATACTTTCTATATTGCCCGTAAAATCAATATAAATTTCTTTATTTTTAAATAATATTGATGTTGAGTATCAATTGTAATACCACTTTCTGCAAACATTACAATATCGTTTCGGTTTGTGTTTTATTGATGTTTTGACATATTTTACAATTATTTACTTTACTGGATTCTCTTATTATTTTTGAGCTCTCTTGTGTATATAATCTCTTTTCCATTTTGTTGAACGAAGTTGCATTGTTTATTGTTTGATGGTGGTTTGTAGCGGCAAAATTAGAACTATGATCATTTTGAATATCAGCTGAATTGTGTATTTGTACGGTGCTTTTACAAACACTTTAAGCCACATTTGAATGTAAGTACTCTATATGGAAAAACCCAAGCCTATTATGAAACAATGATGATCATGATCAACAAAAAGGGATTTTTATAATTTCATGAATTTTTAATATTTTTTACCCAAATTTATTGAAGCATTTACAGTAAGTTTAGCCCATTTTCGAGTATTTTTTTCACTTACTTTAGGTTCGCAATAGTTGGGATTTCAATATAACTTATTATATCTTTTCTTCTCTGGTAAAGGTGGATGATTACACATTTTTTTCAAATCAATTAGTTCAATAATAATCTGTAATGTGAAATGAAAAATGTAAAAGAATTGCAACTGACAGAGTAAATGTAGAAATTAATGTAATAACTTAAATATCTATAAAAATGAAACGTTTCACACTTTATTGAACTTATATAATTTTGATACCACTTCAGGAAATAACAAATAGTATACGAACATTTACATATTTTTGAAAGTTTACAATTTATTTGTCTCATACAATTTTATTTTAAGGGATTTTAATCTCTAAATTCTCTTAAATAAGGTCAGGAGTTAGTTTTCAATGAAATTATCAACCAAAGTTGAATTTTAATTATTGTCCAATTTCTTTTCATTTTTATTTTTTAATTTCAGATTTTTTTATATTTTCTATTTTTATTTATATATATTTTTGATTTATTATTACTTAGATATTTATAAATATTGCGTTAAAAAAGAAACAAAAAAACAAGTGAAGAAAACATCAATGACGAAGCAAAGAATGTAAGTACGTAAATGAGCTGCAAAATCTATGAACTAGGCAGATCAAGAAACACGACGACCAACAAAAATAAAGACCCGGAAAGTATGCTAAAAAATGCAATGAAATAGTTGTAACTTTTCTGATATGCATAAGGTTTAGTTATAATTTCTAAGTATTAAAGTTTTTTACAAGAATGTACTGTATACAATGTTTAAACAAAAGTAATTGTTTAATTTATTTAGCAACTTGTTCAACACCTTTATTGATTTTGTTTATAAGATATCAAGAAATTTCAATTTTTAAAATTAAAAGAGAAAAATTGTGAAAATTGATTCTAGATAAAACACTGAAGCCTGAAATGCCCGTTAAGGTGCTTAAAAAATCATCCCCGCATCCTTATAACGATGATGAATCTGATGAAGATAGTGAATATGGTGACCGTAACGAATTAAATAAAAGTTTAATTTGATTAAATTATTGTAGAAAATATCTTTTTCAGTACATCTGTCCTTTTTTCTTTGATTTTTAATCTACGGAAAGCTTGAAAAATAGAACACGATTGTAGTATAACAAGCAATTTATTGAGATGCTTTAACGATAGAAAATATTAGAGAATGATTGTAAACGATAAAAAAAGAAAAATTTATTATCCGGTTTTTGAATAATGAATCAGGTTTGGTAATTCAGATGAAAGCAACTGATTTTTTTATTTGAAATTTACGAATAAAACTGAGTTCGTATCTGAAAACTACTATTAAATCCTATTCATTAGGTTTCAAAAATCTGATAAGAAAAAATAGAAAATTTGTCTACCGTTTTCTATCGCTTTTTTACAAGGGATCACTGTCCGTAGCATTTGACAAACAAGGAAAAGAAGGATACGGGAAAATTTGTTTTCGAGTGTGACTTCAAAGTTCTAGGAAACAACAAATTTTAAAGACTGAAAACTCCAGTTTGAAGTAGTAGCAGTTATTTTGTAAGTCAGATTAGAGGAAAATGGGTAAAGGCTCCTTCAGCAATTTGAGGAGAGGCTATCTTAGGGTTATGGTTGTTTGGAGTAAAATACATTTAAGTTCTGAACAGTAAAGTAGACAGATACTTAAGACATTAAATCTATACTACTTTTTGTATTCGAAGGATAAAAACATCTTCATCTGCCATCTTCGTGCCTCAAAATGGTCTGAATGGTTTTACACTATGGACTTTGAAGAATTACTGGACACAGTTGCTTATAAAAGAAGGAATATTGAATTGAAAATAGGAGTCAAATAGCAGGTTTTCGCATGGAACGCAAATACGCCCATCCAACGATTTACACTGTACTTAATTTACACGGTCTCGCTTTTACATGGTTTTCATATTTAAAAAAAATATATGTATTTTCTAATTATTCGATTATTATACATACACTGAACGCGAAAACAACTCAACACAAACAACACAAACGCTCACTAAATTCGTAACATCAACCAAAATCTACTATAATTATAGAACACGAAAAAAGCCAATAGTTTACCTCGTGAAGTGCTATGACAAAATAAGACATTTTCCTTAAATTTATTTTAGAGCCTCGGATAGTGGCTTATACGACAACCAAAGAAAAGAAGAATCCTGCTTTTTAAAACCAGCGAGAAATAAAGGCTGGTTTTAATTTTCTTCGTTTTTATTTCTTATGTTTAATTTGTAATTTATTTTTACATTTTCTATGTTTATAAATGCATTTAAATATAATATGTAGCATGAAAAATGTATAATTGAATATTATTGGAAAACCCTTCAACTTTAATTTCAAGACTTTTCGTTCAGTGGAACCAGTTTCCGCATTTTCATAACATTCTTCTTACACGGTTATTATGAACATATTTACGACAGTTTCCTATATCCTTTGATTCGATTTACACGGTTTAAGTTTCAGTTGAACCAATCCTACTTTTTTATATGCATACTGTGTATCACTTTACACGATTTCGATTAGCACGAGTTTTCGTGGAACGTATTGCCCTGTGAATTGAGGGATGGGTGTACTAATGCCACTGAGTAAGTAGAATAGATCGAGAGATATTCTGGTGAAAATGTTTAACTCATTGCAAATAATTAGATAATTAATTAAAGGGCATAAACTGCCTACGCGCGGCTATTTAGACCTATAAACTGCGAAAAATTATAAATATGGAAATTTAAAATTCATTCATGAATCCCATTTACTCTAGTCGTGTCTCTATGGAAAAAATTTGCTAAATTAGGGAATCAATTTACGAGTAATTAATGCAAACAATAAACCATCACCCGATGATTGTCTTTCGTGTGCTTAACGAGTTTCAAGCTGAGCGTTAAGGCAGCGTTGTATATGGACTTGTTTAATATTCAGGTAGTGATATGGGTATCATGTCGTTAAAACTCAATTCAAACATTAACATTTGATTTTATGACAACTTAACATGGCAAAACAATTTCTTTTTTTTAAAAAAGACTTGAAAAAATGTAAAAGGTGTATGCCCATAAAAGAAAATAGGCAAAAACGGAATATTAATTCATTATTAATTTTGGATGATTTTAAAATAGAAATGCTATAAACATAGGTGACAAACGAAGTAATGATTAAAAATGTGAAACATTTCAACGGAGATAAAGTTATAATTCGCGCCTTATTATTTACGATTTCACGAGGAATGCAAATGTGAATAGGCCTTGTAAAACTGCCACGTGGTTGATTTGAAACTACTAGTTGTATTTATTTATAGTCGCGTGAAATTACTGTATCAATTTTTAATTGGAAATAGGAAAAAGGTTGGAAATATTACGCCAGCTTTTTCATATAAACATTAGGTGACTTTCGTACGTTCCTTGTTTAAATAAATTAACTAACCGTACAACTCTTATAGATTTTTATAATTTGTTACGCTTTCAATATAATTTCAATTAGGATGGCAGTGGTAGCTAGTAGTGATATAATATGAACTCAATACATTTTCTTAAATATGTAGAATAAAGTTTTTACCTATAGAAAATTTTAGATCTTAAAAGGTTGAATGATTTGGAAATTGGATTTTTTGCTTAATTTTATGACTTCAAAGTTTTATATATATATATATTATATAGCTGCATCTAAAAACAAGCATAAGCTTTCTTTATTAGATGCGCCATTTATATCTTAGTATTTTTTAAGCAATTTTTTATCCGAGAATTTGACTATGTTTTCATAGTGCTCATTTCAACTCTATGCTTCTTTGTAGCTATCACTTAATAAGAAAACAATTTTTTTATGTTTTACCATCCATACTAAAAATTTGTGCTGAAAAGGTTTAATGCTAATCATTATAAAGATTTCGTAAAAGCGAGAGAGGGTTCGCTTGAGTTAATTGTATTTAATATTACTGCGTTTAGTTGGAACTTCCTTAATTTCTAATGATAATGCAATATTTAAAAATATTTATTATCAGCGAGCTCTCTTTTAAATCTTAGACATAAAATGCTTATTATAACGCAATGAAAGTGGTTATTCTGTTGTTTATGGAATTCTTTTCTTTTAAAATTTAAATGATCGTTTTATTGTTTAAAGACCTAATTAATTGCAGATCGCATTTATATTAAAAATGATCGTTTTATTGTTTAAAAACCTAATTAATTGCAGATCGCATTTATATTAAAAATGATCGTTTTATTGTTTAAAAACCTAATTAATTGCAGATCGCATTTATATTAAAAATGATCGTTTTATTGTTCAAAGACCTAATTAATTGCAGATCGCATTTATATTAAAAAACCACATTTATAGCTTTCACATAGCAGGTGAACTGAATTGAATAAATTTTTAATTCTTATTCATGATTAAATTTTGGGATTTTTTAATGGCATTTTGTTCAACAAAATTAACATTTCGGGAATCATCTAAAGTTCGAAAATTAAAATGCTGTATGAGTACCATTTTAAACAACGCGTATTCCTTTTAAAGGAAGTATAATTTTCACATCTGCAAGTCTCGTTCTGACCATAAATTCTGACTATTATTCTGAACTCTGTCGCTTTGAAATTTCACAAAGACAGAAATATAGCGAACTATAAAATTATAAATTTATTGTTAAAATTATAATGTCTTTCAGTGATAAAATGGGATCGACTGTTTTAAGTTTGTTTCTTTCACTTTCTTCAGAATACTAAAAGGTTAAGGCTGACAATGTTATTGATTCTGGTCAAAATGATTCATATATTGAATGATATCACCAATGATTCAGAATCAACCAAACTCATTAAGAATTCGATTGAGAGATTTATGGCTCGATTTCCGTACGGATGGAAAAGTTTGTGCCTTTTACTTAAGTTTTGAGTTTTAAGCAGAGGCCAGTCGGTTCAAATTATTTGAGCAGGTTGCTAATGCATTATTCATGAACTATGTTATGGAAAGTTTAACGCACATTCTTTAGAACCCTAAGTATGAACTTAGTGTAGACATTAAATTTTTACACTCATATGCATATGCGATTGTTAGTTTGAGTAATTTATTAATACCTGAGAGTTTTAAACATTGGTCCAAAACAAAAAAAAATTCAGCATTTATATATTTATTTTAATGACCTAGAGTATAATGGCTTGTGTGGAAAATAAAGAGTTTTGGACATACTCAAAACGAAAATATATTTATTAAGTTCTTTTATATAAATTTAGATAAACAGCATTTTGGTTGTTATTTTTAAAAGTAAGGTGTTTTAGCATTTATTTATGGCTTTGAACATGAAATGTATTATTATCTATAAGTTTTACATACAATCTCTGACTTAGTTTTATTAAAAATATATTACAGTTCAGAACTAAACAGTTTCTGAATATTTAATACAATTATAATAAAAGGAATATAATAGTAATGGTAAAACATATTTTTGATAAGTAGGTTATTATAATATATATATGAGAAGATTTTGTTTTTAAACAATTAATGTATGGTTTCTACAGTTTTTTGTGGATTTGGAATTATTAGACAGAAAGATTTTGTTCAAGAAATTTGGTTGAAGAAACACTAAATTAAAATTCCGTACAATGTTCTACATTTTTAAGAAAATGGCTTTTGAACCTTCTATAAAATAAATAAGAGGAAACTAAACACAAAGCTAGTTGAGTTCATGAAAACTACGCCAAATTATTTTCCAAAATTGTTAAACTTCCTTTTTCTATATACACCCGCAGATTTGAAATCTGCGACAAAGTTTATCAATCATTTAAACACATATGGAAATAAGGGGCTAAAAAATAAGGGAAATTCAGCGTATTCTTGGCTTATAAGTTAAGTGGTAAAAAGAGCAGAGCCTAGGTAGTGAACATAAGGCCGATAAAAGATGTCAATAACATCGAACACACGCCGACATGCGAATACCTATAAACCAAAATAAGCCTGATATGACGTCGAAATACGTACCGAAACCAGGCCGAACGCATAGACCCCAATTACACTGATGCCTAAATATTAAATTTTTATGTTAATAGATCAACTGAAAGTGAACAATTATTTATTTTCTAAAAATACACTACAATCTTTTGATATTACAAAAAACATATTAATATTATAGTTAACAATTCGTTTTTTTCTGAGTATTTATTATTCCTTGTTATTAAAAAATGCAATGATAAGTAGTTCTAAGTTACCCTAAAGGCTTTATTAAAGAAAAGTGCATGTATTGATATCGAGAACAAACCGACTTTCCTAAGGAAACGAATAAACTTTCTGATAATGTTCAGTATATATTTTACATACAATATATTGTAATCCAAAAAAGAGGTAATATACCAATATTTATTATATATTTCTCCATCGAATAAGATGTATATTTTTTACATTTCTTATAATTATTCAGTTTAGATAATCTCGAAGTTGGTTTGGTTTAGATAAAGCCCAAGTATCAAGATGAAATTTAAGTCTTGCTATGATTTTGTAAACTAATGTATGTATTATAATTTTTCTTGATTTTTCAAATCTGTTTGCTAAGAATCTTAATTTTTTGTATGTAAAATTTACGCCTCTAAGGGTAAAACAAATAAAAAAGACTGATTAGTGTAAATGATTACTACATTGGTTTATTATGGTGTTTATTATGGTTTATTATGGATTTCGATAACCTATGCATTGCAGATATCCGTAGCCACAGAAAATTCTGGTAAGAAAATAAGAATGCGTAAAACTGTTTCTGCATTTTTAATCATATGCAGTTCTAAGGTTAACTAGAAGCGGTTATTTGGTTCATTTTCGTGAATTTGTTTAAATATTTTCTTCTCTTGTGTATTAATTTTATCAATATAATAATGTTATTAAAATATCAAAGCAAATACATTTAAATTTAGTGTTAGTTTTTCACAAAGTTGAGATATTTCTTTACAGAATTCTGTGGTGGAAAAATGTTAAGGTTTTTATTTTTGTCACATTCGGTTTCCAGATTTTTTATTTTTAATTTTATTACTTATTCAAAGTTAAATTGCATCAACTATATAAACATAATTATAAATACTCGTTTTATGGTTCACACCTTTAAAATTTAGCAGTTACAAAAGTTAATAAAACATCCAGTATGGCGAAGAATTCTTGTTGGCATATTTAGTCAAAGCATAACTTATTAGTATTTATTGCTCTTTGGGTATTTGACAGAGCAGTAATTTCTTTTCGATTTCTAAAGACCTTCACACCTATTTATTTTTGGCTTGCTAACTTAAAATATTCACAAAATAAGCAAAATTGGAAAATTACTACAGTAAACTTGCTTTAAATAAACGACATTTATAGATGCATGAAAATTATCTAAAACATGTGAATAGTATTTTTTTGGACAAATTAATTGTGGGTAAGCTGAAAAACTACTTTAATGTATTCGCCGTAACTTTTTTACCTAGCACGTCAAAACATTGCTTCTTAAGATGTTTTAAAAGTCCATTAGAAATTTGCATATGTCGCTAGTGTTTTTTCATTTTACGATTAGGTGCGGATGAAATTATGAAGAGTTTAAGCTGGCCTTGATACTCTAGTCGCAATATGTCGATTCCAAGCTCTCTCTGATTTATAGCTCTGTTAAGCGTGGACTACACCAGATTAATATATACAAATATCAAGGTTTGCATTATTTCACTTTTACGCCCGCGTTTGTAAAAATCTGTTAATTGCTATTAATGGTTTTATGGAGTGAAACACAGATCATTTTGCATTCTGTTGCATAACCATTGCGTTCAGCGTAAAAGAGTTTAGCTCTACACAAATTCAAGTAACTTTAAAATATGTATTGCATTTAAAAAACATATTAACACTTTCAAGCCCTAATTTGTGAATTTTAAGAATTGGTCTTTTTAAGGAAAAGTCAGTGTAATTTTTTTCTATACATTATTTTTAAGTAAAATTTTCAAATAATATAAAGAAGGTATAAAACTTACTAATATAATATTTTTGATGATTTGTACATAAATAACGACGCAGTTATTAAAATCTTTTTGAAATATGATTAAGTTTTTTAATTGTTTATTAAAATTACTATAAGTTCTTACACACTAATACTTATTTTTAATATGAAAATCTTCAAAGCATTTTCCTCTATGTAGTGTAATGTTATGAAAACTACACATAAACGAAGTAAGGCTTATTTTTTTATGAGTCACACAAACACGACACCGCCTGCGAGATTATCATGAGAGATTTTGAGACTATCAGTAAAAAATAAAGTAAATATTCGCATTATTTCTGAAGACTAAACTGTAAATAAAACACACAAAAAGCTACGATGATGGGGATAATATTATGCTTAGATGTTTATTTACAAAAGTTAATAAGAGAAAATTTATAACACATTCACTTGATAAAGATACCAACGTAATAAGAGTATCATATTACGGATTGCAAAAATGCAATGCCGGGCGTCATCAAGAAACGTTGCGTAAATGCAATTCCGGATATTTAAGTGTTAATAGGAGAATTTAAATGTTGAAATTTTTCCCGAGTTAATAAACGTAATTATTGAACGAACTATACATAATAGGCGAATAATGTAGAAAATCGGTAAAATATGACTTCATACCAGAACCGACTACAATATTTTCCGCCGCTATAAAAATATCAGGAGTTCACGATGAATTCAACTCATTAGAATGAAGTAATAAAAAAACAGTTATAAATATATAAACAAATTTAAAATTTCAGTGTTATGATATTTTCTTCGTCCTTAAAAAGTCAAAATTAATATAGAGGAAAAAATATAAACAAATGTAAAGTAAAATGTGTTTTCTGTCTAGGCCCTATATGTAGTAACCATTATAATTATATTACATAATGTAAAAGAGTTATTCAAATTTGAAATAGGGTACAGGCCTTTGGGCCACTCTGTATGAAATTTTTCCTTTATGTCACCATTAAGCAACATTTACCAGTGGCGTTTATTGTTGCCAAAATATTCTTATTCTTTGACATTATTCCGTATTTAGGAAATGTGTCTAATTTTCAAATCGTGTTAGAATGAATTTGCGTTCTAGGACACCGTAAAGTTGAGACATTTCCTCCAATTTCCGAATCGTGTTGGACCGTGTTATGGAAGTGCCCCGTTATACAAAGGTTAAGTGCACTGTGTTTGTCCTAGATTTATATCAAAATTGTTAGAAAATCTTTAAAATTTCCTAGATCTTGAATATCTAATTAAAAATCTTACATCTATTGCTTTTGATTTTTAAATTTTCTAGAAAACTAGTAAATTACTCTTTTAAAATATTGTGTTTATTTATGGGTATTTATTTATATATGATATAATTTTTGCATTAATTAAAATTAATGTCTGATAACGGTATATAACAAAATAAAAGCATATCGATACTAAGAAAACTCTTAGGCAAAAATATTCGAATCAGAAAAATCTTAAAATAACTACGACTTAATGATATTTGAAAACCGCAGATTGAATACGTGTTTAATTTTTGCTTAAGTTCCTTGAGCATATTGTTACATGTATGGTTAATGTGATTGTAAATAACCCCCTCTATCAACCTATTTAGTAATGTTACTGACCTACGAAATGCCCTTATTTTAAACAATGTTTTTTTGTTTTTTCGTTGTGGTCTTCACTTATATTGAAATGGAAACAAAACAAATATGTGATATCTTGAAATTTTTTTTTTCAAAAGTAACTTATAATGTAAACTTTAAAAATTTGGGTCAATTCGGGATCAAAAGCCAGCTCTCTTTCCTCACATTTTTCATCATATAATTGTCTGAATTTCCTCATGTAAAGATACTTGGGTAAATGAAAACGGGCAATTATAAACTACAGTTAAACTTAATACTGTAATACATAGACAAAAACCTGCTATATCGTACATCAAATTAACAAAATAGGAACGCCGAAAATTTTATGTAATTGTGAATTGCTATTTCGGACGACTCTTCAAGGTGGTTTTATAATAAATTCTGAACTCTTGCAATATGATGATGTAAAATATAATACAATTTTTAATTTTATCTTGAAATAATTATATACGCAACAAACTCTGTAAATAAAGGATTAATAATATTCCAAGCGTTGATCAAGAAATTTAGAACAAATAAAAATTTTAATAATTTTAAATCCTCTTGTCAAAAGGATTTAACCTAATTTGTTAACTTTGATTCATAAGCTCTCGAAAAATAACGTATCGTTTTTTCCTTCGCTTGTATGTAAAGAACTGCAACTCAATTAACATCTACTTTTGAGTGTACTATCGACTTAAAATTTCACAGACTTACTTATCTTCGATGAAAACACAATATTCAGTTATTCGATTGTATTTTGTAGATTATGTGTAGGAAAACCTTGCAACTCATTTCGTTGTTTTTATGTTTATATATATTTATCTCAAGGTCTTGTAGACATTTTATAGGCTTAGTTGCACTCACTGATAATACAAGTTTTAGTTATTATTGTCGAGTAACCATTATAAAAAATAGCAAAAGTGATAAATATTCTAACTCAATGAAAACACAATTGAAAATAAGAAAACGAAAACGAGAAAAATGATCGTTAAAATCTAGTGAAAAACATGAAGCTTGATTGATTATGTACGCAACAATATTGATTGCAGAATCGAAGGAGAAGGGGGAATGAATAGAATTTAATATTACAAAGAGTATCCCGAGACGAACACCAAGAGACCTTTTATAATTGGTGGTATAAACACTGGATGGAAATTCTTCTTCAACCGATTGAAATATCAAATTAAGTAACCGGGGCTAAGAAAAACCGATAATCAAAGTCTGTGGCCTTACTGGAGTTTCAGTAGGTTTCAACTTTACGTAGGCTATGTAAATTGTAAGATGGAGTAATCGTAAGAGTTTATATTCTTCGATGAAATATCTACAGTACCGTATGAGATGCTTGACATGCACAGTTTCCTGGCTTCACCAGCCCACATTATACAGCCTATAACCACTCGGTTCCTTGCTAAGTATAGTTATAGAACCATTGAAAGAAGAATGTTGCACTAAGTTCGTCATTAAGAGTACAAAAGGTGTAAGAGTCCATCGTGAAATAAGCTAAGCCAAGCTAAGGTGTACTTAGGATTACGACTCTTTGCATGGACAAGCTTACGTGGCTTTAAGCCGAGTTAAATAATTAAATTCCTCTCCGGAGGAATACATAAAAAATCCTCTTAGTTTAAGTTTAGAACAATTTATTATCATTCAATGCACTAATTCTAATTTCACAATATCAGCGTAGAGCTAGTTTTCACAATTAATCTTTACAATAATTTAGAAGAACTCTTACACTTGTACTTTACATTTTTTTACGCTTGGATTTACAAATTGACTTTACTACCCGGTTTCTATAGATATACAAACAACCAATTAGATAAGGGCTTTGTCACGGACTGCTTAATTAGGTTCTTCTTAGTCTTTTGGGAACCTCAAAGCGAAAAAGAATTGCGTGAAGCAATTTTTGTGAAAGTTTTTCAACGGTAGAAAGGACTACTACCAAGGCGAGTCATATCAATAGAAAGGAAGCGAGGGTCAGGTAGAAATCCAGGTCCACACATACAGACGACATAAACCAGATGAAGCGAACTTGTTTGCGGAAACCGGAAATATCAAAGTCTACAATACACAGGTATAAAAAAATCTGTGGATTAAGGACCTACAAAGTACGAAATACCTATTAGGAAAGAAGAAGAAAAGAAAACTGCAAGAAGAAGAGTGAGAAAATTTTATGAAAAGTACCTGAAGAAATACGATTGTGTCGTTATAGATGACTAACCTATTGGAAGGCAGACTTCTCACAGATACTAGGTGACGAATCTTTTACTGCAAAAAATCGGACCGGAGTACACAGAAAGTTTTCAACAAAAGGAATAACAATATTTCTCAAGAAGTAGATGATATGGCAGGCGATCTGTTTTTGTGTTTTACGAAACAGTGAATTTATCGTTAAAGCGACAATAAACTCAAATTCATACATTAATGAGTGCCTTCAAAAACGACTTCTGCCTTTTATTCGACAACATGAAGGGTCTGTTATTTTCAAGCTAGATTTGGCTACCAGTCATTACGCAGAAACAACGATGGAGTGGTACAGTACCAATAATGTAAATATCCTTTTAAAATAAGCCAATCCAGCAAACTGCCCCGAACTTCGTCCAGCAGAGAGTTATTGGACATTAATGAAAAAGGAGCTCAAGAAGACAAAGAAATTTGCCAAAAATGAGATTAATTTAATAGATCAAAAATAAGAAAGCGTATAGAAATGGAACTAATATAATTGTTCTAAATCTGATGAAGGGCTTGCATAAAAAAGTTAAACATTTGTTTCACAACAAATAATGAACAGTACTTTTATATTCTAAAGCTTAAGTGACAAAAAATAAAACACATAAATTTTGTTTAAAAATTGTCATTACTTTTTTTACTACAAACAAAAACAAATGGGCCAATTTTTTCTGGACCACTTCTTACATTAACTTGCATTAAATTATGTAGGCTGCGGGTTTGGTGCTTGTAACATTAAATCATTAGATTATCTCCAAATTGAGGAGTTTGATTGCTTGAAGCAATAAAAGGGAAAGACACCGTATAGCAGCAGAGTGTTAGTTGGCATGTAGTGATTGCGAGCGCCGCTTTGAATGCATATTAGTGGAAATTAATTATACTAAAA
The DNA here is from genome assembly GCA_001932985.1 of Proctacanthus coquilletti. NCBI lineage: Eukaryota > Metazoa > Arthropoda > Insecta > Diptera > Asilidae > Proctacanthus > Proctacanthus coquilletti. Next base: position 20,456 of record MNCL01000410.1, read on the forward strand.
AGATAAAAATAAGTATTTTTGTTAAAAAAGGAAAATAAAAAAAAAATACTTTCTAAAATGGGTTAAAAATGATAAAATACGAGTTCCTGCTTAGCTTTTACAGAATATCTTCAATATTTATGTAAAGGGTTCATAGATTGTCTGATTTTATGTGACTAAGAATGCGTTCATTTAACATTCTTAGCAATTAAGATCTTAACTTCACAAGCATCCGTGCTTTTAATTTTAGTTACATGAAACCAAGAACTCTGTTAGTGCATTACACGAGTAATGAAGACACTCTACAAGAATTAAGACAAAAATCTTGTTTTATCCGTTGCAAATTATAAAAGACATAAATACGAAGTATTAAATTATTTACATGAATTAATAATGTAAGAGATGGATAAATTTCCGATGTCACAATTCATTCGTTAGTCGGATTACAACACAAATAAAAGTGAAAAATCTTATTTTTTTCTCTGAGCTTTTCTTTTCTGTCGAAACGTCTTCGGATTTGAGACTATCGTTATAAATTTAACGCCTTGAGGCCGGCGGCCAATTTCGGTTTCGTCTGACATTGAAATATTAATAAGGTAGACACAGAAGTATTCATGGAACAGGTGTTAAATATTTAACCTCATACTTTCATAAATATGCCCTTGAATGTGCAGTTTTCTATCGGAAAAAATGAAGAATGCACTTTTTTTTAAATAATTTATCATAATACACATTGTAGTCTTGAATAATTCAGTATCGCAGTTATCGTAGGCTTGCTGGGGGAATAATTAACCATGTAACATTTTTGAGTTTTTGCAACGATATTCGTACCATCAAATTAGAAAAAAAAACGCTTGATGTAGTTTTTTTAATCTTTTGGTTTGAATTTAATTCTTATTTGAATTTCGATTAGTTATATCAGCTTTTATAAATATAGGTTGTTCATTAATGAAATAATTTTAAATTTTTGCCCCTTTTGCTAATTTTTAGGATTCATCCCAAATTTTCTTAAATTATGTATGACATAACATTAATGAAAAAAAAGGTTTTAATAAGCTTATTGTTTTATTTAGTATTTAGTGAATTAATTCAAATAAACGCAAATAATCCATAAATGTTCCATTCATTCATTTCATGATTTAGTCATGTTTATGTTGCTAAATGTTGATGTTATGGTGTTACAAAAAACTCATGCGACCAATGGCGATTTAAAGTAATATTTACAATAGTTTGATTGTTTTGAAAATTGCTGTGAAATATCTACCGGAATCAGTAAGTTATTGCTATCATGTTTATTACAATTTCCATTAATACTATCTGAAAAGTGAAGACGAAATGTGTAGAGGGTAACAAAAAATTGCTAGATCTTTTAAAATGCAAGTCCTATTTTGTAGATAAAATTCCATAATATCTGTTCTTTGTTAAATCTTGAATTTCTATATAATTAAATTCTAAGAATTACATTTTAAAAATGTGAAACATTGAAAACATTTTTTGTTAAAAGTTTATTTGACTGGTTCAGTGACTCTTAGGCCACCATGTATATATAAATGCCGGAGATTTATAGAGGGAAAAACTATGAATTATCAACAATTTTCTGAGCATATAACAGTGGATTGAAGGCATTCACAGAAAATAATTGTTTACAGCTTTTTTTACTGTATATATTATGAAAATATATGTAAAAACAATTTACCCATATATTGTTTATATTTTGTCTCGATTGTATTGTCTATTTTGTCGCCCGTGAGAGAAAAGTCTTACTTTTCTTTATTTGTAAGATTTTACCGTTTTTAACTACACCTAAACCTCCTTTTTACCGAATTCGGTGTTGCGCGAATTGAGATATGAAAAATAATTTTTACGCGATAATTTTTAACTTTAACGCGATAAAACATTGAAGTGTATGGCAGCATTTCCTTTTACACGAAATCAATTTACGGGTATTTTTAGGGACGCATTTCGTGTAAAAAGAGGTCTTAGTGTATATATATGGTTTTCACCTGTATAAATATGCTTTACAAATAAGGAAAAGTTAGATGTCCTCCATTTTCTAATAAAATTTGTATTAAATTAATATAAAATTTCGTATTGATTTATGCTTTTAAAAAAATCAGTTTATAAATACCTTAAACGAGTCAAATTTCTGATTTGTAAAATTAATCGATTTAGTAAGTGAAGTAAGTGACTACGTCAGTGATTTGTAAATTGAATTTATCACTTTGATATAAGTGATGTTGCATTGACTGAAGTTAATTTAAAAATATATACTAATAATGTGGTTTGACTTGTGATTAGGAGGAATATAAATTGCTACCGTTGCGATAATGTTATAGTTATCAGGGCGAATTTCACCAATGTTGCTACCGTTTTCTCCAATTAGTAATGGTACCTTGTTAAATATTTAACCTTAAAAGCGAGAGTTCCATGCTTACACGTAGGGAGCTAAAACAAATCAATTAAAGCTTTTTTGACTAGCCGATGTTTGCAGCTCCATTTGCGAAGAAGGTATGCTAATCGGATAATTACCCGATTTAATCTTGTTGGAACACATCGTAAAATTACATTATAATTACGATTGTAAATCAACTATTTAATACTATCTACTATTTTCCTCATATTTCCGTAGTTAGGGAACAATTCTATTGTCAAACAGGAATTCCTTATTTATTGCAAATAAGATTTTTAGTTATCATTTATTAAAAACCAACCTTGGTTGGATTAAAAATGTTGTCATCGTTTAAATAGACTACAATATTGTTTAGTTTTGCAATTTAACAACAAGTTTAAATAGTTGTACTATTGCTACAAAAAAGAAAAGTTTATTTCATTCAGTGATGAGGCAAATATGCGGCATAATGACATTATCGGGCAACAGCATATGATAAGTCATAAATGGCACAAAGGGGAAAGGTTAGAGTTTGCGGAAAGGTAATTATTCAAGTAACATTTTTTCGCGAATGGAGCCGAGGACATTGGCTAAATTTATAAATAGTTAAATGCTGGAGAACAAAACCATAATTTATTGTTGTTAAATTGAATGTATGTTCTAATAGATATACATTAGTACGAGTTATTTTTCTCCCATTCTAAAGTCTAGTCATATAAGCTCATAGTTCGTTAGCAGCTCTTTTAGCTTACCAAACTACTTTGTCTTAGCTTTTATCTTTTGTCATAAGGCCATAAAATATATTCAGAAACATTGACCACAATGCTTAAATTATCTAAATTTTTTTTTTTATTTTCAATTAACCGATCTTGTAAAATGTTTTTATAAATCTGTTTAAAAAATGTTTGCACAGCTCTATATTGGTATATTAGAAATAAGAGATTTGAAGAATACATACATATAAGTGAAGGTTAAATTGCGATTTTAATTGACCTTCACAAATCTACTGAAATTTAACACGTTGGGCAATTAGTGCTATCGTGTCTTCTTAGGTGCGAAAAAAAGCGTGGCGGGCGTAATTGCGGGAGGTATACCTAGGTAGGTGAACATCTTTAAGAGCTAGGACGCAATTCTGCTTGCTTTTAGTGTTGCTTAAATTAGAATGAAACATCTTTAACTCGTTTGCAAAATGTGAGTTTCCATTAAAAATATCAATTATATATCAGGGTGTATTAGAACTTTGAAAGGTATGATTAATCATCTTAAGAGGAAGCATGGCGTTTCGAATATTTCTAAACTTAATCTTCACTTAGACTGGTTTTTTTAGTGTAAAGAATATTCAAATTAAAGCATTCATCTTTTAACAGGTTCCAAAAAGAAAGCTTTTGCAGTTCTACCGGTATTGGCAGGTACTGCTTCATCTGCTTATTTGTGACAATTTATACGAAATTTGGACTTTTTATTTACTGTTCGTTCAGTTTAATATGTGCACATTCGGTGTATTATATGAACGACCTTGTTAAAGCAATGCCATTTTTAAATAACTGTCTTGGAAATGATGATTATTGATGATGATGTAGGTAAGGTTATACCTAAATGCTGCTTGATGTCAGATTGTTAGTTTCATCCATTAATAATCGACGTCGACGCGGGCGTTCTATCAGTTCTACTGATAATTGATTGCGCTGGTCTAAGATCGTTCTCGTTTTTTTTAAGTTTAAGGAACGTACTATTAGTTACATCAGGTCTTAGTGGATCTAATTACATTATTTAACAAAGAACAGTTTTTAACAATTACGTGTAATTATATGTTGTATACGTATATGTTGTAGAACTAGAAGTTCCTTGGTTAATTCTTATTTTTTAATATTAATTAACCCAACAGGCTTGCACATGCAAAGTTATTAAAATACATCGAAGGGTTATATGGATTACTGTTAAGAGCGGATCTTCATTTTCATTGAAATTTTGGAAAGCTTGAAAATTTTTATTAAACAAATATCTCGAAATGAAATTAAGATAAAGCATTGTCAGTTTTGTTATATTTCATTTGAACGAAGACCTTTGGTTAATGTATGTAATGTACCAGTATATATGGAAGATAATTTAGATTTGTGTTCGGCATTCTTTTTACTTTATTTTTTATAAGTGTATATAATTATTTCAATAAGTTCTAGTTTTTGATTGCTGTAAAAAATATTCTTGTTGTTCACAGAGTATAATTTGTTTCTATTTTATTTTTCTCTGTCTACAAGTAAACAGGTTTGTAAAAGGTTGGTCTAATTTTATCAGTTGAAATTTTTCACGCATTATATTCAAAAATTTTTGGAGGCATAAAAACATAACTAACTACTTAAATTATGGAAAAAAATTTTAATTTTTTTTATGGTCAGTACAGGGAAGTGGGTACATTGATATGGTTCTTTTCATAATTTAGGAAAAGGCCGTAAAATAAGTGCACTGATAAAGTGTTTTCTTTAGATATGTTTAAGCAACCTTTTTTTTAGTGAGTTTTTACTGTGACTTGTTCAAGATAAGATTCAGTTCTAAATTGTTGAAGAATCAAAGTGATATTTGTATCAAAGTGCCCCATACAACTATGATTTCGATTTATGCTATGTCTGTATAGATTATTACATTCGGAATTAGGAATACAATTATAATATTAATTTATTTATTAAACAATCACATAAATAAGTGCGTTAAGTGGTAAACTTTCTATTCTATATTATTACGTACGTGTTAGTTATTTTTATGCTCTCAAGATGAAGTACCTTTTGGCACTATATAATTATTACATAAGGAAAGCTCAATGTGGGAAACTTTTCCGATGTTTTCTTGCATGACAATTAAAATGCAGAGGAAAGTTCTTATCCTTGCATAAATTGGTTAAATTTCTAATAAAAATTGGATTTCGATATTTTTTTAATATACAGTTCTTATAGCTTACCCTGTAATTTTTAAATATGGCAAAGTAACTTGGGAACATTCCCACTGCTTTTGATGAAAAGCAAAATTAACGGGAAATGGGAGATCCTCCTATATGTATATTATTACGCTAAGGGCTCAGAGCAGTTTTGCACTTATACACTACACAATAAAATACCATAAATGACAACTTGTCAAAACACGCGTCATCCCTGAATCATATTATTTTGACGTTTTATGATTTTACAATTAAATAAAACCTTAATTAAGTTTTAAAATGTTTCATCAAGTAGTAATTCGCAATCCAAAGCTCGGTACAAATTTAAAATTGTCGTAGGAGTCTGGAGATGGCCCTCCCGATTCATCGAAATTATGCAACGGCACAAGTGTCAAAAAACTACTAATGTGACATTGATCACACATTACGTTTACAATTTCTATGAATATAATGTGCATATATATGTAATTTATTGTATAATCGGCACATTCAGAAGGTAATATTTTTGATAGTTTTTCTTAAAGTCCATTAAAAATACTTCTGTCGTTTATTTCAATTCAAGTACTCTATCATGACATATAAAGCTAATAAATTTAATATACTTGTTATCGTTGCAAAACGCGCACTATTCGCATGGACCCACTAGTCATTTTTATTTTATTAATCTCTGTACAATAGTTTTGTAAACGTGCTTTTCACCGTCTGTACGTAAAAGATGTTTTCGAAAAAGATTTCTGACGAGTATAAATGAATTGTCTGTACGTTTGCTTATAATAATTGTACTACGTGTTACTAAACGAATTTAGATAGCGTTAGATGGCATCGATAATGTACAGCTTAATGTCTGACATGTTTCATCTCGATACATGCGAAAATAGTACAAAACATGTAGTATGATTACATGACAAAAGACGCATACTACACGATATGAGTAGGGACGCATTTTACATATAACGTAATCATAGACAATTCCAAAACATACAAATAAAACGTGGCACTTAACGTCGCACTTCACATCTTACTATTATAATACAATGGAAAAAGTAAGATTGCTACAATTAAAAGCCATACTATATATTGGGTATTATGCAGATGTGGTTGCTTCCGCAGTAATTTTAATTTTAATTTATCGCATTAATTGATATGTTAAGGATTAAATAGTATGGTATGGTAGTAGTATCAGCAATTGAAACTAAAGGAATGAGGGAGGGAGGGGGGGTTCCATCAAAATGGACATTTCACTTATACAATTTTTTAAAGTAAAATACGTTATAGTATTTATCGTAGCTACCGAGTAAGTAAGATAAATTCATTTCTAGTCAGTGAAATATTCGTAGTGTAAATTCGTTTTTCTCGCCTACTACTGACCTGGTTTTGGTCAACTTTTATTTTTTTGTTCTTGGTAGTGATATGACATCACACAGAATCCTATGTCGTGAACGCTGGTTGGCAATATTTTTTATATTAATCCAAAATGTCTAAAATGCTATCAATATGAATAAAAACTGTTTGGCCAAGAGCAATTTAAAAAAAATCTTTCAAATTTCAGATTTAAAAAACTAGGGAAGCTTAGGAAAACATCCTCGCTCGGCCTCGCTGCTTAAGTATTTTTTTAACCTTCGGGATTTTCTCGGGAATTATTAAATAACACTGATCTGATATCTTTAGCAGATTTTCAGCATACATCGATACATGGCGTATCGTTTTTTTCACATTGCCTGGTTGTGAAATGTTCTATAGATTAACTCTAGAAACCAGAGCATATACGTAGAAAATAATTTATTTTGTGTTTGCGCGCGTATTGCTTACTTCACTTCCTTTATATTCGCCTTAAATGCATATGCGTTGAATCATCCCTGAGACTGTATTTCTTAATATAAAGTTACAGCGAATATATTATTAAATGTTTGATAATATCTCTGTTGTAAGCCGAAGAATCACATATACACATGCATGTATAAGATAAGTAGTAGCTATTTTACCACTATTGATTTTCTTCAAGTCTTGGATAAACTAATAATTTTTAAATTTTTGAATACTAATAGTTTAATTAAAATTATTTCAATGTAATAAATAATCTGTTAGTATTAAGGTTCTCTAAGAGGATCGCAGTCAATCATTCATTGCAAATTTACGACTATTAGATTTTTTAAAATTATGCATGTTTTAGCAAAAGAAAAAGTAACATTGGAATGTAACTTTTAACATATTCTTATTAAAAAAAAATTTTCCATCTCCAACGTCATAATCTTGGAATTTATATTCAAATAAGTGAATAAGCATTTATATGACAAGTTTGAATGGTTTTTTCATTAAAGTCTTCAAATGTAGCTATAAATTATTTTAGAAAACTATATAAATAAATTAACCAGCCAAAGTTGTTTTAGATATCGATAAATTACAGTAGAGTGTTTTATCATTGCAGTAACATGGGGATATTAAATATATGCAAATATTTCAGTTTTAGAAAGTTTAGAGGCTAATTTTATCTTCTAAGTTTCCTTCGTAATTCAACTTATTTACATATATTGAATAATTGTTATAAAAGTTAATAAGAAGAATGATGAATTATATTTATATTCAAAGTTTGTTTATACGAACAAGAGCAAATAAGTAAAGTCAATAATTAGTTTCCTGAAATAGGATAACATTTTTATGTAAAAATAAATTCTATTATTTAAAAATCTAAGTCAAACGTAAAACTAAAACTAAACTTAACATATAAAAAATAAAATTGAACATATATCTTACCTTATGATTGTTATAATTTACTTCATGAGCTATTTTCGGTTAAATTAAAGCATACCCATTAAATTGGCTGGATTTTTAAAAACGTCCTTATTATTCTGCATAAAAAACATTTCCATGACATCATAGTTTTACATATTCCTTTACATTTTGAATAGGTAAAAACGAAAAAAATAGTCAAAACTTCCCTGCCGATTTATTCTCGAAATATATGGATTTTTATATTGGCTTTTTGTAGGGCTTATTAAGTGTTTTAAGTTTGAATTTCGCGCTGATGCGTTCATCCAAGAATCACAAAATGCATGTAACAAACTTTTATTGTATATGTATTGTACACTGGTACTGTGGGTAATATTCAGGGCGATATATCCATATATGGTAATGGTTTCCGCCAATGCGGAAAATGAGAGTAAAAACGAGAATCAATCCATAAATCCCCAAATAACGTAAAAACTCAAAGTTGTTGTTCGTTATTAAAATATAATCCATCTAATATGGGTTCAGAGTTTGGAGGATGGTTCGCTCGTGTGGAAAATATCTCTTTTGACAGAAAAGCTTTCTTAGAACAATAACTACGTTATTCGTGATGACGCCATCGATCAAGGTATCGATTACAGTAAACTGGGGCTACTTTGACATAGTTTGGAATGTTTTTATATAACACTCATTTTAATGATTTGAGTTATATTTTAATAGACCAATTGGACCCTTTGTAATGTATAATGTATAATGTAATGTATAATATAATAAGAATCAACATGAAAACTCCCCCAAAAATAATTTTTCTAAATGGTGTCAAAGTAACCCCGAGTTTGAGGCAACTTTGACATGTTGTTAAATTTAGTCGAAAGTCACAGTTAGATATAGTACTGCTTACTTTGACGCCTTTTAAATAATTTAATATTGTTTTATTTTGCCCTTGTGGACGTATTCATTTTCAGTTAGGATTAATTAGAAAATACAAAGTTATTTCACAAATAACTTTATTAGTGCACTTGCAAAATAAATTACTCCGCGAAAAATTACCGAGTACTTACCGAGTGATGCGTTGACTTCCGGTGCGATTTCAAAATTTTGGTCTTTTGGTAATGTAATTTGTCAACCGAAAATTATCCTGGCAGGTATTTGTCCAGTGGAACTATGGATTGCCGTTAAATATGTCATCATGAAGATCGGGATATAGATGTCCCATCTTCTTCGGATGTTCGGTGATAGTCCTGTTGAATCATTCTACCATTCTATCTAATTGCGAGTGCCACAGTGAGGTCCTCATTTCCTTCAACCCAAGTATATCGCAAACCTTCTGGAACGCTCAAAATTCCTCTTTTGTTTTGTATACAGTTCACCTGGAACACCGAATTTGTTTACGCAGTTGTTGATCAGATCATCCGCAACAGTACTAGCCTCCTGGTTCGGAGTTGGCCCGCCCAGATGGGATGTCGCCAGGATGGACGTCGAAAAGTTGTCTCTAGCCATCGCATGCGACCGGCGAACCATTGACGGGATCCCACAAGGATTGTCGCCTCTTGAGCGGGCCGCGCGGATCGTAGACTCCACGATGAATCTCATCCGCCGTGCCTGCCGGGAGGCCGTGCCAAGAAAAATAGGGTATAGGGAGGGGCAACGTCCTGCGTACTGGTGGACGGACGAAATCGCGGAACTGAGGCGGACATGCCTCCGTTGACCGACGCGATGCCGACGCAGCCCGTAGAGCTGCCGAACATAAGACGGCGAAGAAGAGCCTACGTAGGGCCATCAAGATGAGCAAGCGCCGATGCTGGTAGCGGCTGGGAGAGGACTTCAGTGAGGATCCTTGGGGACTAGGGTACAGGATCGTTCTCCGTAAATTGGGAGCATTCACACCGAATGCTCCTCTCGATGCAGAGACGGTCCGATCCATTGTGAATGCCCTCTTCCCCACCCATCCGCTGGAGCCTAACCACGTGGCCTGCGAGGCACTCGAGACTCCTCGGAAGGGGAGGTCGACGGTTCAAGCTATCCAGGAGGTAGTCGACGCGAACCGGGCCACCGAATGTGGGAATCATTATTCTCGCCTGGTGTGCCTGCTGGTCACTCTGGATGTGCGCAACGCATTTAACTCGGTGAGGTGGGGGGATGCGCTCAATGCTTTAGAGCGTGAGTTCAGGGTCCTTCAATATCTACTTCAGATGATGAGGGATTACCTGAGGGATCGCACCCTTACCTTTGAGACGGAGGATGGCCCGGAAACGGGGGTTCTTTCGGCAGGGGCGGCCCAGGGCTCCATACTGGGACCCGACATATGAAACTGTACATATGACGGAATCCTTCGTACGGAGATGCCAGAAGGGTCTTTCTTGGTTGAGTATGCCGACGACATCGCAGCGGTTATTACCGCCAGAGATGTTCCAAAGGCCCAAATGAGGCTCAACCAGGTAATGCGTCGGGTAAGCTCCTGGCTGCGCGACCACGGGTTGGAGTTGGCGCTGGCCAAAACCGAGATCGTCCTTCTTACCAAGAAGCGCATTCCGTTGTTGTTGGAAATGCGGGTAGGAGACATGTCAGTCCGGACGCGGCCAGCGAT
>MNCL01000411.1:0-30399 GCA_001932985.1 Proctacanthus coquilletti
CAAATGTTCTTTTTCAGGTACGAAACTCGACATGATCACTGTACGATAAAACAAAGACGCTAGTTTTTGGCGGACTCAACTTTTGTGTGTTTGTCGTCTAATATCAGACAAACAAAATTGCGTCTGTGTCAAATTAGTGGGCTGCGTTCTTTTTGCTGGCGCCATTTTTTTGTTAAACCGACAACAACTTATGCATACATCTGGTAGATAAACATACTTACATATCAAAAAAGTTTTTGCACAGTTCAGAGTTTTCTAGTTCGAAATAAGAATGTGGGATCTCTGATCTGCTTTGCAAGTGTTAACAAAAACGTACTTCCGTGAACTGTCACCCAATTTAAGGTGACATAATTTGTATGCACACTCGCAAGCAGATACCTGTATATGCGTTAAAATTACAGTTCGTATTGCTTGAAAAATTACCTCATTTTTTTGAACGCATCTAATAGCTTGCTAACCGTTTGTCTATAAATATAAGAATCTATACCCATTGCTGAACAACATGACTGTATATCAATATTAACTCTCCACATTTTCATAATTCTGGGGTTGTAATTATTAATCATGTCTTCTGCAGGTTTTCTTTTTAGTAGGTTAAACCTTCCACCGCATCTTACTGATCACGGTCGAGAACTTTGGTTCTATCTGATCTGCAATTATTTCTATTCTTAAAGCATGTGTGCGTGTGTTTGTAATCGCGTCACAAGTTCATTTAATTCTGAGTCATTGTTTTGATCAGGTAATTTCACACAAATCACACTTTACAACTTAATTCAATAATTACAGAGGTATATTTTCACACCATACCACCATATGAACATGGGGACCACCCCGTAATTAAAAGTCGATTTGCCATCAGAAACCGACAATTTTTGCCCAAAATTGTCCCTTACTTCGGCACTATCTTCACGAGGCCTTGCACAATTGGAAACATTTTGTTCTCCTTTGAACGGCTCTTTGTTCCATAAAACATTTATATGGGGGTCTGTTTTTCATTTTAGCTGGTGAATGGGAATGAGTTCATTTTCGATTGCAATTTCATTATTATGCACAACTTCGTTAAAGTATGTATCTATAAGCATTAATCTTGTAATAACTATTTCAGGTATATAATCCAACATTGTGTGACTTGCTATCTTGTTAAATATTGTGTCAGTTTTTCCACTAGATTCAGTTTCAATTATCCAATCGGTAGTTACTAATATCAGTATAACAGTAGTCGAGTTGTCGAATTGTGACTGGATTTGGCTATAAAAAATTGTAAGTCATTTATATTTCTCGCTCTTAAACTATTTTCAGTTGATAAACCCATAATTCGAATCGTGTAAATTTAATTAGCATAGAAGGTCCTTTGTCTTCAGCTGCAAAACCGTCTCAACCTTTAGAGTTTGAAACAATCAGATAATAATCTAAACGACATTTCATAATTGCCACTCGTATTTGAGTTTGACATATTGACATTTTGACATATTCACCAAAAAAATGTTCTACACCTGATTTTAAGTTTTTATAGTACTCGTCTGGAATTACGTTTGCAGATTTAATCAGACCTACGACGACGTCAGCGTATATCTCAAGATAAAAATTTACGTTTACGATAGGAAGAGAGTTAATTAATTCTTTTGTGTTTAAGTAATTAAGTATATGATCAAGACGTGTCAGACATTCTAGGTAATAATTGTTACCTGCCAACAAAATACGGTCCAGATCTCCTGGTGACCGTTCCAGCAGTGGCTGCGTTAGCGGTGCTTGTCTCTGGATGCACTGCTAAAACGACCATTGGTTTGATTAAATGTTCCACACAAAATACTTTTCTTTATATAGAATCTTGAAATAGTTCTGACGTATGTATGTGTTCTTGCACATTATTTTGCCATGTTTGGTATTGTTGGTTATTATTTCTCAGGTTTAGATATTATTACACGTTAAAATAGAGGTGATCATTCCCCATTTAGCACTCTATTGACTTTTGAACTTTTTCAAGATCAATACAATACTATTTGGTACTTGAAAGTTTTCCAATGATTTTGCTACAATAGTTAAACAAGTGTCAACTGTATACATTGGAAGTTGTTCTGCAATTTCTTCTACTTGCTGTGTGAAAAGAATAGCTTGTCCTTTAAACCCTTGCTAGCTAAAACGACCTCCAATCGTATGATTTTAATAAATGGCTTTACGCGTGAAATTAATCGTAATTACGTTTTATACAAGTTGTCGAATCCTGGTGGTATAGGCGAAACTGTCATATTGCTCCAAAGCGCGTTTGATGGTGTTTTACTCTTTGAAATAGACTGAGAAATCTACGTTGCTCACATCTCTTTTGATTTTTTTGTTTGGCGTTGTTGGATTCATTTTGTTAACAAACTTGCCCTTTCATTATTTTTTGACTGATTTATCGTTTAGCATCAGGAGAGAGTTGCGAATAATACTGAGAAAATGTTTTCTTCATATGATGTAATATTTTGAGTTTTGTTCTGTGTGTCTCATTTTTCAATTCAACTGCCTTAATTAGAGCTTTCTTTGTTTTTTTCTAAAAAGTGCCATTATTTAGAAAATGCCATTACTTGTGCAAACTTAAAGCGAGAAAGATATCAACTATACACTTACTTACTATATGAGAATGTACTATTCAGTGCAACCTATTTTACTTTATCATTTTTTATTTATTGATGTGAAACATCTAATGGCGCACCTTGGGGGTAAAATCGACTCAAATGTCGTGACGGCAAACGGCATGACGCTTTCTATTGCCGTCAAGCACCCTATCCGCCGCCGCTCTCTACTCCTTTCTGTGTGCATGGCAAGTATATCATATATTACGTTTCTTCTCCGTGTGAGTGTGTGTACTGCGAGTACCTCTATATTCGACTACAGCAGAGCCGTATATCAGAAAGTCTCGGGTAACCCCGTAAGCATAATGATGCGACTAGGAAAGGAGGAAAAGTATCCCATGTTCATAAATGCCTAAAATTTTATGCCATCTTCTTCCTTAATTTTCCCGCTTCCTCGTGGCTTCCATCGAACAATATGTGATTAAATATACTGGTAAAGTGTAGACAATCTTTCCCCACTAAAATATTCTAATTTATTCTTCATTTTTATTAGTTTTTCTTAATTTAATTGCTACCATTATAATGCAATAATAAAGGAAAAAAAATTTTCTACAGCCAATCATCATCTAAAAAAAAATTTATCATTCCTAAAACATTGTTTAGAATTTTCTGGGAAAGGACATTTTCTTAGAATGTATTTATGAAACTGTGAGAGGTTGGTCGCTTGCCTACGGAGAGAGTGGACTTGCCTAAAGAAGAAAGAGGACTTGTATATGGAATGGACGGGAGAAGAAAAAGACAGCAACATGGGATGCTATGTCTTACTCACTCGCACTAGCAGGCGTAATTAGGAGCTACTAAAATCTACCTGCGGAGCTCAAAGAAGCAAAAGGTAGGTTCTGCACTACAGTATATTTGACGCTTTCGCCGCTTGTGTACACAGTAACTTTTTTTCAAAAATTATTGTTTTCAAAAGAACATTGTTTGAAGTGCTTAAAGATTTTAAATCAGTGACTGTATTATTGAGTTCAAATATGAGTGACAGTGACGATCAAGCGGCCAAGAAGAAAAAAAATTAATGATCAAAGTGCAGGCTGCAGTAAAGTGTCTAATACGCGTTCATAACGTTTGCTTTACGAAACACAATCTACCGATTCAAACCAAAGGTTAGTGAATCATATATAAATATATTATTATCAAGAAGACTAGATATAAGGAGAATCAACTCTGACTGTTCCCTGTACAACGCAATGGTATTGAAAATTGCACGCCGCAAGCTAGGGCGTACAGCACGCTGCAAGCTAGGGCGTACAACACTTTTACTATGTGTGCGACCGTCTGTGTGAATATGTATGATGCGAATACAATGACGTGCGCTTGAAAGACGGTGAATGATAAAATTTACAAAGAATAATTGTTTCCAAATTATTTAAAAAGTAGGTACAAAACGGAAAGTATTAAATTTATTGAAATCCCTCCTACTGCATGCGGAAGAAAAGTACTTGTAATTAGATAATTTTTGTCATTACGCGGGCATACGTTGGGGCCTCCGAAGCCTAACGAGTTGATTCTCCTTATATCTAGTTTTCTTGGTATTGCCGCGCATTTTCATTATTTTTAAAATATTATATTTGTAATTTAGAGTGGACAATAAGACTGCTGATCGTAATCGTTTGTATCGAGAACGACACCGAGAAGAGATTAATCAGCGAAGAAGAGACATCAGGCAACGTCAACAAAATTTACACCAAATACATATTGTATCTAATGTACAGAACACAGACGAAATTGAACAAATTATTCAAGCTACATCGAATAATCAACAAAGTTCAAATTCACATACACAGAAACAACAGCGATACTATGGCAGGCAGAAAGAAGAAATAAACAAGCGCAAAAGAGACAGTACGCTAAAGCAAAATATTTCACAGTCGATTCTTGCTACCACTGCTGAACGTAATTGTAATTAACGAGAGCAAAACAGATAAGAAATTAACGAGCGGAAAAAAGACAGGCTACGTCAACAAAATTTACAACGAATACATACAGAATTTAATATAAACAACATAGACGCTATTGAACAAATTACGGAAGCAACACCAAATAACCAACAAAGTTTGGATTCTGCGAATGATGATATCATACAAGAAATAGTACAGAATTACAACAACACCCCACAACAACAAAATACACAACATTTTGAAGAAGCACAAAATGACAGGGTTCAAACAATAACAGCAGTTCTTCAGGCAACAGAGGGTCAAAATTCTACTTTTTACAGTAACTTTCATTTACATAAATTCGCTCATAAATATTTTATCGATATTTTTTAAAATAATCAGTTCGGATACGCTTGCTCAATCTGTGATAGATTTTGGTTTGAGGAAGATTTGAAGAAATCTACATCTGCACATGAAAATATTATTAACAGAATAACTGATATACAAGATATTTCTACACTTAAAATTTGCTCTACATGTAAATTGGTTCTTGATAAAAATAAAATTCCTAATTTGCCAGTTTATAATGATTCCTGCTATCCCGCAAAACCGCAGTATTTACCAAATCTTGATTTTGTCACTGAAAGACTACTATCGCCCCGTATTCCTTTTATGCAAATAAGGAGATCGAGACATATTCATGGGCAATTTGGAATATATGGACAAATAATCAACGTTCCTGTTACAGTTGATACAATGACAAATTCTCTTCCAAAAAATATCAATGATGAACATTGCGTTTATGTACACATTAAGAAAAAAATTATTCATAAAAGTAGTTTTGTTCATGGATTAGTTAACATCAAATCAATTAAATTGTGGCTACAGCACTTGCTTACTACACATTTATATCAACATTATAAAATAACAGTCAACGAATAATTTTTTAATCAAGATATACCACATATTTCTCAAGAAAATATTGATCATTTTAGTGAAAATATTGATACTGAAGAAAAGTCTTCCTGCGCAGCAACAAATTTTAATATGGAGTGAAGAAAAATATTTAAGACTGGCGTCAGGACAACCCAACATACCATAGAGTTTACTGTTCGACGAGCATGCTGAAGAATTGTCATTTCCTGGTATTTATATGGGACAATTTCGACAATTTAAAGATGGAGTCACAGTTACGCCATTTATGATGGCATCTAGCGAACTACGACGTCAAGATCGCAGAGGAGTAGATCCATACCATTTGTTATATATGACTGTGAAAATAATGAGACTACGAGTTCGTGACAGCTTGACCATACCGTTTAAACATGTTGGTAAGAATACTAACATAACAAAAGAACAAGTGCAGTCTGAAGAATACATTAATAATTGCATTGAGTCTAATTTAGCTTTTTTACGATTAATACCTAATTCTGTTTGGTACTGATCTGAAAAAAAGAGATTTATTGACAACTTAGTATCAGTATCCTCGGCGGAAGCATCAGGAAGTATTAAACTAATCACTCATAAACAAACCTTCAGATGTTATAAAAAAGTCACTGCTAATTCACGACAAAAGTGCAGATTTGATGCACCATTTATGCCCTGCAAATTTACAATGATTTTGACACCAATGGAAAAAACAGATCCAAATTTCAAAGAATACTCGAAACATTATGCTGAAATTAGAATGAATTTAAAAAGCAATGAATATAGCAGTTTTGATGATTACTACGAAAGTAATAACATTCGATCAGATGAAGAATACAAAAACATAATCAGATCGGGCATTATTAGACCACGAATTTTTATGAACGACATCCTTCAGAAATATTGCACAATACATTTAATCCATTTGTTTTTAACGTATTAAAGTGAAACATGGATTTCCAGATAATCACTGAAGAATATTCTTGTGTTGCCGAGTATGTAAATAAGACGAACAGAGGAATTAGCAATTTACAACGTAACGTTATAGAAGTTATGAATGAACATCCAGAATTCGACATTGTTGAAATAACTCGTAAAATGAATGTTGATATGCTGAATTCTGTTGAGATGATTAGTCAAGAAGCTGCTTGGTATCTTCTTAGAGAACCAATGTCAAGATCTTCAGTAGTAGTTCAATATATCAGTACTTGTGTGCCAATCGAGCGATGAAGGATTAAAAAAACATTAAAGCAAATAAGTGAACTAGATGATGACTCTACTAATATTTGGAAGGAGGATTGGTATGAAAAATATCAAAAACGGCTACACGATTTGGAAAATGTTACTTTAGCACCATTTGTTTTTAAATATTTTAAAAACAATCGTGGAGTTTATGTAGAACGAAAACAGCCACGAATTATTCGTTATAGAAATTATGATATGGCTCAGGACTACAACGAGTACAGAAGGGAAATGGTGACTTTACATTTGCCGTTTAGAAATGAGGATACGGAAATCTTAGTAGACATGAAATTCATTACCATACATGATGAAAACGAAGAAACTATTTTACAAAGACGAAAAGAGTTTGAGTCTAATATTGATATTCAAAAGACTATTGATATATGCCGACAACTATGTCGCCAAGATGATCAATTGAATGATGAAGAGTTAGAAATTCAAGACGTTGCTACAAGATTTCCAGAACCAAATCCTTTTCAAGAAATATATAGAAACCCAAATGCTGCGGTTAATGAAGATTTACGTATAGCTACACTTAAAGGTTTAGGAGCAATTGCTAAAAGAAAAGAAAATATAATGAACTTTAATCAATTTTGACCTCATGAAAAGTGCTAAAGAAAAACAAAAACATTTACTTTTACACGTCATCCACCACATTTTATCTGTAGAGAAATCGCTTTTACAAATATTTTTCACTGGCCAGCTGGATGCGGAAAATTGTTATTAAATTGAAAATGGAAATATACAATAGATTCTCAGAAAATAACGGCTTCTGCAATGCATACATTACGTGTGCTTTCACTGGCAAAGCTGCAGTAGCCATTGACGAAACTACAGTTCATACAACATTAAAAATATCATTATCTAAACTACTTCCGTTGTCAATGGAAACGGCACAACAGTATCGCTCTTTATTTAAAGTGTTAATAGTTGACGAAATAAGTATGATTGGTGCCGAACTTTTAAATAAAATTTATTCAAGGTTAAAGCAAATAACTGGAAATTTTGACAATAACTTTGGAGGACTAGACATCATTCTTATTAGAGACTTGCGGCAATTACCTTCAGTCCGAGCTACTCCAATTTTCAAGCAGCCTAAACAACAAATGGTTGGACCTCTGCTGTGGCAAGGATTAAAATTTTACGAATTAACTCAAGTTATGCGACAAACTAATGTAATTTTTGCTTCAATCCAACAGCTCTTGAGCAACAAGTTCAAGATAAATTTATTTCTATTGCAATAGATATTATTAGTGGCTATGCTAACCATGAACAGGAGGTATTTGTGGGACAAAAATTACACAAGATGTCAGTGATCGACACAGGTGGATTGCTATACAAAATTATTTTTGTAATTGGAAAACCTTATATTATTGCAACAAACAAGAATGAAGAAAATGAAATTACTCGTTTATAGCTGGTGTTTCCTGATAAAAGAACTGGTACAGTGGACAGAACAAAAGATGCTTGATTCGTTACGGAACACAATATCGATAAACGGGCCGTTCCTATTACACATCGAACTACAAGTATTCATCTTAATAACAATAAAACAATTGTGGGGAAAAGAAATCACTCTCCTATGATACCTGGATGTGCCATGACTATTCATAAGATCTTAAGGAGCTAAATATGACGAGATAGTCTATGAGTATAGTAAAACACATTCTATTCAGTTATTATACATCGCTTTATCGCGGGTTACTAGAATTGAAGGTTTGTTCATATGTAACAGTAATGATGATTTAAGATTTTACCATGGAAGGAAAATTGAGCAACCAATTTTGTCTTTGCAAGAAGAATACAAAAGACTATCCTTGAATAGATTTAATACTTTGCAAGATATAATTACTAATTTGATTACATCGAGAAAGGGATTGACAATATTAACTTTAAACTGTCAAAGTCTCAAAAAACATAATTCAGATTTACAAGATTCTATTTCTCAAAAAAGTAACTTTTTATTATTATCAAAAACATGGCTTTCTAATGAAGAAAACGTTCAACTATCTAATTTCGATTGCATATTAAAATTTAAACGGGAAAATCTTAGAGCTGCGGGAGTTGCGATATATCAAAACAAAAATATATCCCGAATCAATACGTTGAATGTGGAACTTGCAATACATACGCAGTTGACGTCAATGTTACCCAAGCAGCTATTGGTGATATATGTGCTTCTCAAGTTAAAATGGATGATGGGAGAGAAATCCTTATGGTTGTTGTGTATATTTCACCAAATAAAAAAGTCACAGAAATCATAAAATTTTTACACCGTCGGTTACTCATATATAGTCGCGAAGGTTCAAGGATTTTAAGAGATAATTTAGACGAACTACCGATGATTTTAACAGTCGATTTTAATGTTACTTTTGCAACAAATGATTCAATCCCTTTGACATCATTCCTTGAACAAAAATTTGAATTGAAAATCAATAATAAGCCAACTGAACCTACAACTAGATGTGGAACAACAATCGATGCCGTATTTTCAAGATACCTCGATAACATCACGTCTAATACTTTTGTTACATATTTCAGATATCATCGGCCAATCATTTCTTTAATACCGTCAAATACACCTTCAGCTATTGTTACAGAAATCACAGAAGATACATAAAATAATATTCTATAGCTGCATTGTAAATAGCCTATATTTAAAATAGTTATTTGTCTCGTATTTAATTCTGGTTTTCTTTAATTAATAATTCTTCCAATAACCATTAATTTCGATGTTTCATATCTGCCGGGCGTCCCGTGACGGCCACATTTTTTTTTTCTATCAGATCACGACATAACCAATTATTAGATTTTTATATATTTCATATATTTTTATTTACCATGATATGGCCGACTGACCATTAGATTAATTATTTCGATATATTGAAATTCCTAGAAACGACCAAGACCAAGACATGACAAAGCTGAGGAACAAACTTATGAACGACGCCAATGAAACATTTGAAGTATTTTATTATTTTATGAAGCTGTGATGAACGGAACCATAATGCGATTTAGATTGATTTGAAAGTATACTGAAAAATTAGGGAAGAAATACAATGAAGTCGTAAAAGCTTTTGAATGATTCTGTAAACCGAAATCAAACCAAGTATATACAAGTTACCTCTTCCTTCCATAGTCGGAACCAAGAAGAGACCGAGCCATTTGAACATTTCTTAATGGAGCTGAAAAACTGATCAAGCCATGCGAATTTGAGGACCACGAACTAAGGATGCTGCGGGACAGGATAGTACTGGGAGTGAATGACAAAACACTACAAAAAAGGTTATTAGAGGTGGAAAATCTGGACGCGGACAAGGCTATTGGGATGGCAAAAGCGGCTGAGGCATCGAACAAGGCAGCAACTACGAAGCACATGCGGTAAAAACAACACCCGGCACAAGCGGAGCAAATCGGAAACTACCCACAAAGCCTCCAGGTCAAGATAAGTCTGAAAAAGATAAACGTTCCAAGAAAAGGCTTAGTAATAACCAATATAGAGAATATTACAATAAGTCTCTTTTCAAAAAACAACCAAATGCAAACTATATAGAAAGATGTTCATTCTATACAATGTCACATGCTAAATTAAAGGGAAGTACCCAGCCTATGGGAAAAAATGCGTAAAATGCGGAAAGTATTATCAGTATAGTAAAACATACAGCAAAAAAAGGTACGTGAAATAAACAAAGGTTTTGATACGCTATATATCGACACTATAACTAACTTGAAAGAAAAAATTTGCCCTTGGATCAAAAAAAAATCAAGAATAAGATATTTGAGTTCAAGTTGGAAATCGAAATAATTGAAAAGGTAGATGAACATGTTGAATGGTCATCAAATTTGGTAGTAGTCGAGAAAAAAAATAAAAAATTGCGTTTATGTCTAAGACCCCAAATATTTAAACTAGGCGCTAAAAGATGAATTCCATCCTATTCCAACACTTGACCAAATCTGCACAAAACTTGTAAGTATGAAATACTTTACCGTACTCGATTTGAAGGACGGGTATTGGCAAATTCCTCTAACCGAAAATTCTGCTAAGTTGTGTATTTTTTCCACCCCGTTTAGACCATATAAATTTAAAAGATTGTCATTTGGAATCAAAACGACGCCACAAGCGTTTCAAAAATTAACTGAGAAAAATTTTTCCGATATTCCTGGAGTAGTACTATACATTGGCGATATTTTAGTTTGTGACAGAACGGCTCAAGAGCACGATGGAAACCTAAACAAAGTATTAAAAAGGGCGTTAGAAAGAAACATAAAGTTTAACAAAGAAAAATGTCAATTTAAAGTTACAAAAGTTCATTATTTAGGACATGTGATTTCGGGAGAGGATATAGAGCTGAACAAAAATAGGATGAAAGGAATTGAGGAAATCACTCCACCCAAGAATAAAAAAGAACTTCAAGTCGTGCTGGAAATGATAAACTATATGAGAGATTTTATTCCTGATTTGGCTGACATGTCAAAACCTTGAAGAGAAATGTTGAAGAAAGAGAATGTGTTTCAGTGGTTACCTGTACATAATAAATGCTTAGGGAAAATTAAATTAAAAATATCAAATGCACCAATCTTGCAACCATTTGATTTCTCGTTGAACACAACTGTACAATCTGATGCGTCAAAATATGGACTGGAATGTTGCTTGCTCCAAAATCGCAAGCCCGTAAGCTTCCCGTCACGCAGCTTAACGCCGACAGAAATAAACTATATGCAGGTAGAAAAGGAACTACTTGCAAGTGAAAGTGAATTTAAGATTGCGTTCATTTGGAATTGTGTGAAGATTTCTTGTGATAAGGACGCAACATCGCTCTCCTCGGTGAGAACATCTATTTGTATGCAATTGAATTTTGATGAAAATAAATTTCCTATAATTAAATATCAATTTCGGTTAATTAATCTGCTTTACAAAAATAATTTCGTTATGTGACTTTTTTATTAGAACTTCATTCATCCTACTTCATTATTTAAATGAATATTAAATTTTATTCCAAAAAAAGTTTTTTGTAATAATTATATCTATTAATTCCCTACGTAATTTATTTCGATTTATTATTTTTATTTCACTATTTCAGTTAAGTTTTTGTTTGAATTGTAATCGTATTACTATAATTCGAAATGTTCGTATCTGCATCCTCAACTTTGAATCCCCCACCTTTTTATCCCACACAGGGTCCTACTCATCCTATCCCCACCCCGATTAGTCACACGTCTCAATTGGTCTACGCAAGAAATCTAATGAACAAATTTCATTAGAAACAAAAAGGAAGTTCTACTAAAAATTTCTTTATTCGAAGTGAATCGATTGTAGGAAGACACTAAAACTAAAATTTTCAAGACACTAAAAGTAAAATTTTCCTTTACATGATTTTATGTTCGGAGTCGGATCAGAATTGCTTGCTAATTGATTTGAATATTCCACATGAGTATCGAGGTGAGCGAACGATATCGATTCTAAGAATTGAATTATAGGGAAAGCAACATACTTATGAGCGGAAATTGGGAAATTATAAGAAATAGTTTTGTCAGCGTTGCGTCGTTGGCCAATTGCAAAAATTATATCGAAAGGTTGAAAGGCCTAGGGTATATGATCCGCTCCCTCTCTATTAAGATTATTGTCCTCCTTTACATCTGTTACGTTCCTCGCCTTGGACGGTAACTAGGTACGTCGCCGCTCAACCGGAGGTGGGTCTGGGTCTGGCAAGGTCCGCCGAGAGGCTCGAAAAGCCTACAGAACCTGGTGGCGTACGCGGCGTAATTCATTCGCGCGTAGTGTGCCAGTCGAGGACGTCGCTCGACACCTTTTTACTATATTTTTTTCTTATAAGGTACTTATCACTCTGTCTTTCCAGGTAAGCGTCCGGTGGTCGAATCCTCCCTACGTGGGATCCTTCTCCTCAACTTTGCTGCGCCGTGGGATCGGTGGCTTCGGAAGGTGGTCCACTCTCACCTTTTTTTGTTTTTCTTTTTTTGAAAAAAAATCGCGAGAGTTCTGCCGCTCAAGAAAACTTAAGAAGAAACCTCTCCCCGGTCCAAAATCCGGGATTTTCATACATAAAAAAATCAAGCTAGCACCGCGTATAAGATGTAAAAGTATAGTTTTTTCGGGCTCAATAAATCCGCAGTCGTAAAAATTCATTCCCCCCCTTTCTTTTTCTCCTCGGGTGACCCGGCACCTCCACCCTTCTCCACCTTCAGGCATAACATATTATTATCATTTTCTTTTTTATTAGATTTATGCTCTTCTGATTCGACTTTGATTTGACAGCATAATATATCACTATACCAAGAATTGTAAACAATAAAATTGAGAATACATAACTGGCAAATTTATTGTATGTTGTGATATTCTTTATTTCTTTAATTTCTTCAATATTTTCTGTTTTTTAAATGTAATTCCTTTAGGATTATTGCTTTACTGATATGTGATTTTTCTAGATAGTTGAGTATTAATACATGTTGAAAATTATTTACTTCCAAATTTTGAAACTTCATGTCTCCTACCTTTATCGTACAATTGTTTTAGCTAATTGCGTAGTTGCTGGTTAACTTATATTCCATATTATTACAAGTGTTTTTTAATCTTAAATTGTTTGAATTCTTTATAAATAACATATTTGATTCCAGTTCTTCAATTCCCAACTTACTATTTACCTGTTTTGTGCTCTCCGTCAATAATATCTTGGGTACATTTATCTGCCCTTTTGAATTTTTTAAAATACGGCTGGATGTTGTCTAGATAGCTTATATTCTTGAATGTTACTAAGTTTCTACCTTCGTAAATTTGGAATTAACATTGTACTGTATCTCTTTGCTAGTTCTTCGTCAAATTAGAAAATCGCTATTACAAATATCAATTTTGTATCTGCTTTTAATAAGGAGCTTTTAATTTCTCCGATTTTATTAACTTCTGTTATTAAAGTCTATTTTTTCTGGGGTGAGAAAGGATCTTCTCATAATATTGTATTTAGCAAACATTACGTTTTCCTTAACTGTATTAATTTCGTTGTCCAAAATATTTAAGTCAGTGAGAGTCTGAATATAGTATAACTGTTTAATCGTATTTTCATTTATCCTAACTGAATTATTTAAGAGACTATCAGTTATTTGTTGATTTTTAACAGTAAGTACTCCTAAATTATCTTGCAAATCATTATTAATCTTAAACTGTTTATTTAGATTATTTATAGAATTGTAGTTATTCATATCTATAAACTTTAAATGTTCTTCCAACTCTTTCCTATCAGCGTTATCCATGGTACCGAAAACCCATTTAAAAACTGTTCCGCCTAAATTTATTAAACCTCTCTTCCGCTTGTGGGGAATAATCGTTTCTATGTCATGTCTTGTTTTCGTTTTTATTGTCTTTAGCTGTCTTATAACGATGTCATCTTCATGAGGATGTCGGTTAATGTCTCATTGATTTCGTGTGTAGTATTTTGTTGTAACTTTTAATTATTTGCACTTCATGCAACTGTGTCAATGTGAAACCTGCTTGTGTATCGATTTTTCCCATGCTGATCGCTCCGTCTTACTGTCAGCGTTAGTAGCAAACAAATTAACCGAAAAATATTTGAATTTACGTTTCATGAGAGTTAAGTAAATTTTTCGGTTTCTTAAGTCAAGTAGTGGGTTACTTTACGCCTTTGTTTTTATTTCAATATACTTGGGCTCGAATTTGTGTCTCTTTATTTTATGATTTTGAATCAAGACTTTTTCTGCCTATTCTCATTTAATTTTCTTATATTTTTAACTTTCTTGCTATGAATGCTGTCTCTAATTTTTTCTATTTCTATTACCTTATTTAACAAAAAGGCATGATATTCATAAGCTCTCTAAAGAGTAAAAACTGAAATTGAGTTCTTTGATTAGTAGCTATCATAGTAGTTACTCCGTACGTCGCTGTCCAGGGACGAATAAAAGCATTTAATTCAATGATAGTGCTAATAATTTTTAATGAGACTGCTTCGAACAAGTGTAAAAAATAGTCTCTTATTATTACAGTATAAAGAATACGCAACCTACTATTTTGTTTCGGATAACATAATATTCCGTAATACCGGGGATTTTCTATCATCGCTGCCTTTACATGAGCCAAATTCTCCAGACCCTAAATGTCTTCTTTTAGGCGTCCAGATTTTAGCCCATGTCGGGTGGGTGACCGAATTAAAGTGTTAGCATCTGACAACCGTATAACCTTGACACCGGTTATCAAATCGGCCTGCGACAGCCCGCGTTCGAAGCGTCAATCTTTGCGAATTTGTACGATGGAACAGTACACGCCACAAAAACGCGTTGTTATTGTGCAGCTTTACATTTAAAAAAAACTTCTCAATTGTGAATTGCGTTAATTTCCAAAAACAGTGATTTTAACTGGCCACCGAGATCGCCCGATTTGACGGCACCGGTCTTTTTCCTGTGGGGTTTTTTGAAGTCTAAAGTCTATGTCAACAAGCCACAGACTGTGGAAGAACTCAAGGCCAATATTCGACGCGAAATGGCCGCTATAAAGCCCGCAACACTTGGCAAAGTGATGGAAAATGCTAAAAACGAGCTCATTGCGCTATTCGCTGTAAAGGCGATCATTTACGCGATATCATCTTCAAGAAGTGATCCAAACAAATTATCAAGGTCCAACATAAACGACTAATCAAAATGATTTGTTAAAACTTAACAGCAAATAAATGTTTTTTTTCGAATTATTTACAAAACAAATGCTAACACTTTAATTGGGCTACACCATATTATTATCCATTTTTTTATTTGTAAAATTGTCTTAAATTTTCCATTCTTTTGAAATTCTCCGTTACAAAAAGAAACAATTCTACGACTTTTCTAGAAAATTTACAGCCCACTACTGCAAAAAGTTCTTAATATAAACGACACAATTTCCCAACTAGTGAAACTACATTAAGCTTTTAAATTCGATTACAGTTTAAGAAAAGTACAACGTGAATATCGACACCTTAAGTCGAATTCTCCAAGAAGTCTACGAAGAATAGGGGTGGTTGGTATCACAGACGCCACCGGAATGACTTCCGTGAAACATCTTATGTGGTTCAGTGGGGTAAGTACTGAAATAAACTAAATCAAATATCATACGCAGTATATATTTATTTTAAAAAGATGTCTAGGCACACATACATACTACATATAAACGATTTAGACTTACAAGCTAGGCACTAATCTAGTTGGGGTCTAGCGATAGGCCATCTACTGGGGATGCATGCCACTCCGCAGGCTCAATTCTAGCCGCGACAACTCTCTTAGTCCCATAGCACTCGTGTACGTCTGCAACTCCTACACTTGCCTCAATCTGCCGAGCTCCCTCCGTCCTCCGTCCGCTGGACCGTTCAGGTGGCTGGTAGTGGTTGGAGTCCCTTGGCCTCCTTTCTTCTCATTTTGGCCTCTTTCCGCTATTTCTGGTGCACAGTGGTCCTTTGAGGACGTGCCATAACCGAAGAAGTCTGAAATATTCGCAAGTTTTCAATTTCTCTACACTAAAGTTTTCCATGGAAACGCATTTGGATATTTTTATTTGACAAGTTTTTAGTACAAGCCTGACTACCTTTCTTTAAATAAAAAAACCTCGGTTAGTTACTTCTAATTATTTATTAGTTATGTATCACTGTCCTTTTGTTATAAAATTAATCTTATAACTAAAACACACACAAATAACTGCCAAAGGAATTTATGGTAAAAAAAAACTTCAATCTTCTTCATTGCACATAAAGCAAAGAAACCCACTGTCTCTGACACGTTAGACAAACTAAATGTTGCTGATTAAATATAAAAAAAAATTAATTAATCAACTCCTAGTTCTGGCAAAACATCTGTAACAAAAATCTAGATTAATATTTGGCATTTAAATATACTTTGTCAAGAATGTCATTTTCCTTAGAAATCATATCGTAAAACTCTCGGCAGGTTAATTTTAAATTACACAATAAGAGCATCATATTTGCAATTGTGTTTGCTTGTAATTTATTGCGCTCCTTTGTCCATTAGGAGTTTATAGAAAAGAACACCCTTTCAACATTAGGCTTATGCCCGGGAATTGTAAAAAATATTCGGCTAATTTTAACAGTTCCTAATAAAATCTTTCACTAAGGAATGATTAAAAGTAAGCAGTTCACTTTTGATGTGTCAGTAGTTTTTAAGTTACATTTTTTTCCTGTATAAATGTTTTGAAGTTTTGCCACTGCTCAAAAAATTTACTTTCATCCAAAAGAAAAACTCGTTTCTTTTGCAATGTTGTATTGTCAAAACTGGCTCTCAAGAGGAGTAAGTAATAGAGTTTCATTTAATTATAAGCGTGGTAAAGTGATTAGTTTAATTGAACCTTTGGTGTCCAAACAAACAAAACAAATCGCAGCTTGGTTGCCAGTTTATATAGTTTTTTATTATATCATGTTCCGATATGCTAAGAATAGACTTAAGTTCTCTCTGATCTTCAGCCATTTCCTCTAATAAATTCATACTAGAACACTTCCTCAAATAAAAACTTCCCGATTTTAACATATTCATAAGTTCGTCCCTTAATTCTCCCGCGTCCTCTACGCACTCTGCCCCGGCTAGTAGGTCATCTACGTAAAAAGATGAATATACAGCTTGCGCTGCTAACAACCGTTGAGATTGGCAGTCCTTTGCGAGCTGCCAAAAAGTAAACAAAGCAACATATGGGGCAGAGGAAGTACCAAAGATTAGAGTGTTCAATATATAATCCTTCAATTTTCCTGTGTTTGGATCGTGTCATAATATTTTTTGATATGTACGATGCTCTGGAAGTAGCCATCTCATTCTATGCAGTATACATCTTTTCGATATCCGACTTTATGACTAATTTATATTTTCGCCAAGGATAGAGAACAATTTGGGACCGGCTATTAATTTTGTTATTGATTTAATGATTTTCCATTACTGTTAAGGGCAGTAGTATCAAAAACTACCCTAAAAATATATGGTTTCCCGCTAACCCCCGCGTGTCTATTCTTGTATGTGACCCGCATATCTATTTCTTGTATGTGACCCAACAGTATATATTCATTTAGACTCTTAGCATATTCATCCCTAAAGGCAGGATTAGTATTAAATTTTTTCACCAATGCGTAAAAACGTCGCAATGCTAAAGGTCGAGACTCTCCTAATTCTGGAGGGTTATTGCAAAAAGGTAACCTTACTTGATATTGCCCACTAGATAGATGTGAGTATGTACTGGCATAGATCTCCTTGCACTTTTAATTTTCTGGAGATGGAGGCAACCTGTTAGGAGGTTCTTCTAGTTTCCAGAACTTTCTAAGTTTTTCATCTATCTTATCTTCTAACTCAGTTGTTATTCTCAGTGATGAGGTTTGAATTGTGGGAGTGTTAGTAAACTTACCAAAATGAATTTAGCCAAACGTGATATTGATGATAAACGGTTCATTTTCCTTCCCTTTCATACACTATAGCAGTATGGACATCAGACCCTAACAGGATATTTTTAGGTGCAGCTGTAGATCTACGCGGTTTAGATCATTGAAGTGAGTCCAATATATATTAGTAGCGGTCCGGTAATTTGTTTTAATTGTGCGATCAGCACATTTCTCTGGTGGTTTGGCCAGTCATCTCACGATTATGATATAGCATTTAGTACTCCAGGCACATGTGTTATTTTATGATCGAGAGGTGTTGAAAATATTTACTAAAGATTCTCATTTGATCAGAAGTTCTTGAGCTTCTGCCTGGAGCATTTTCTTTTTAGCTGCCATTGATGTAGTTTCATTTAACCTAGATTGAGGATTATATTCAACATTGGATTTGATTAATTAAGCAATGTATGTTGATGTCTATGACATATAGAACAAGTATGAGTGCAATTTGCTTAATTGTGCTTACTGGAGAAGCAATTTAGTTACATTTTTGAAGCCTTGTGGTATAACCAACAGACTTTAAGACCTGGTATCGAGTTTTTGGAAGTTGTGTAAATTCTTTTACCTTGAATAATTTTGAGTACCCTTTAGTTCCTTTTCTCAGCGCTTAATTGTTTGGACAGGAAGCCTTTGGTTAAAATGTAAACCAAAATGGAATCCCATGGCATGGGTGGGTTCTCCTAATTGAAGGAGTTGTTATAAGCATCCCTTGGTGATATCAAGCACCTTCAAGTCGTTACTATTTTCGATACAGTAATCTCTTTAGTTGAATATTTACCAATAAATTCTTGCTGTCAAGAATTCTCTCCCACACAGGCCCATAATTTCCACCGGTTATCGGAATGTTTCTTATTAAATTCGCGACATTTTCAACCAAGCAATGCTTTAAATAATGTGATTTCCCGAACAGCTCCAGTTAAGGATTATTGTGCCCTATTTAAATCACAAAAGGACCTCTGTTCGTTGTAAACGCTGTTCAATTTAGGCATCTGTATCTTAAGAAGCTTAGTATACGGGCCATTAGCATGCACAATAATGATTCCACAAGTGGATGGAGGTGAGTCAACCTTGATAATAATGCTCAAGCTCGGCTGATTGACTCAAATATTTGATTTGTATCCCCGAATATTGACCATTATTATCACTATATATGAGTCCTCAGATGTCTCTTTAGACTTTATTATTTTTTTGCAGGATATGCGTATTTCTCTCATCACTCCTTCCAAAATTTATTCAGTTGTTCCTTCAAAATTCCCAGGAAACAGGAGTTTTGTTGTTCCGGAGGAAAAAACTTAATATTTTCGAGCATTAATTCTATCTTTCTTGCGGTTAATTCTTGAAAAATCAAGAATGCATCGAATTTGGGCACCGCGATGCAATAAATTTAGGACAATCTATTCACAAACACCGACAAGAAGAAAGATCCAATTTCGAGTCGGGTTTTATACCTTCAAATTCCAATAATTTCAGTAGTGACACATAAAAGCAGAATGAGTCAGCACATTACACATAGGTTCTACATAGCTCTCCTAATGTTGCTGAACAGTTTCGGAGTAGTTACTCCAGTGGACCTCTTATCATCATGAAATCATCGGAAATTTCTTTGTTTCAGTTCTAATTTTCACTCTACCTTCTATTATTTTTTGCCTCTTTTTTTTCATACGAACCAAGACTACTTATGTACTTTATACTGAGCCTACGGAGATAACAGGCACGCAGTCAATCCACATCATCTTTTGCATTTGTGTGCATGAGAAGTCAGATGTGGGGAACGCCAACTAACCCTTCGCGATGATTGATTCCACTTCTCTTCTGTACCTTGAGAAAAGTGGACGTGGACGTTGAAATAACCATGGACATAGAAGTAAACGGGAACGTGGATGGTCCACTTACCGCACCTGCATAATCAAATTCGGTCGTCCCTATTTCAATTAGTAACATCCCACATACATGGAGGGGCCTCATCTGAAGGAGAAAAAAGTTATAAATCTTTTAAGTAGGCTACTAAGCCTATTAAAACCGTCTCGGTTCGGATGGCCGAAAAATCGGCGCAAAATGTCTAATATTACTAATATGTCAGTTGCTTCTTTGCCTAACGCTTTTAAGGGTTGTCGATACTACTTATATAGTATCAGTTTTGCTACCTACATTTCACGCGCACATTTTATTTCATTTATTGATGATAACCTTCTACACGGGCTCACCTAATGCTATGACTTCTGAATGAAAACAAATTAATACTCTACAGACCTAATTTTTAGTTCCAACCCAAATACCATACTCAGGCGCTGTTTGGCTATGTTAATTCGTAAATACTGTTATCATCCCGATTTGCACGTTATTCTTGGACGAATATGTACACTTGAATTCTAGCTATTTGCATACTAAATTTTAAATGGACTAATTTTTTCTACAATTGACAATACTGGTTTTCTAATTATGACTGGAGTATAATTCTTAACACATCTGACATAGAAGAATCTGTCGGGACATGCTATTTTTTATTCAATATGTCCATTTTATAAATCGAGTTCTTCGTGTTCTTATCAGCCCTGGCTTGATTAATATTTAAGGCCTTTAAAAAGCTTAAACGCCATCTCATGGAAATTATTTAGCTTTTCAAAAAGAAGTGGAGATGATTTCCCCTGTATACAGTTTGAGGAACGAATTTTTATCCAATTTTATGATTTCCTAGGAGAATTATATTAATCGTTTAAGTTCCATATTACACAGCCGCTCTAAGTTTTGAAGCTTTGATTACCTCCCATATCTATTTTTTTGTAACAAAAACGGCAGATATGCCTCTACGCTAGCCAATCTCTTTGACTGCTTTCTTTATCATTAGAGTTTGAGGACTTCGTTATTCATGAAGTTATGATTTTACAATCAGTACTTCTCCATTTCTTGTGGAAATATGCAGTCTGTTTGGAGCTTATTTTGTGTCATTTATTTAATTTATGTCTCACTTCTGGTTCTTTGCCTATATTACGGAAATTATTATATAAATGATTATTTTGTTACGTAAGAAAAGAGAACTTAATCTATATAGTAAAATCGTTTGAGTTTTTAATTTGTAATATTCTTAGTTTTAATTGCAAGCTCTTTTTGGAGCCTTTTCAGCATGACTAAGTTCAATATGACGAATCTTATTGAATTTTCAGGTGCTCACTTTCTATATTTTGCAACAACAATAAATCTGGCGTTTTATTTAATTCAAAGAATCATCATTCTTAGTAAAATTAATGCTACTTGGAATTTTGTTAAGCATTGGTCTAGAGATTTTGGAAGCTCTTTTGTCATCTAGCTAATTTTGCTTCTTTTTTAGAGGAACGTTAGAATATGCGCGTAAAAAGAAAATTCCTTACATTTTTCCTCCGGAGATTTTTATATTTCAACGCTGCCTTCTTACAGTGATAGCCGAGTCCATAACAGCTTTCTATTTTAATTGCTTAAGCAGCATAATTCTCACAGCCTTCGTTCGTGGCATAACATTAATCTTGACGAATAATAAAATAAATTAACACGTTTCAGCAACTGAACGCAAAAATAATATATGAGCGAGTTATATACATGTGTGAATGGTAACGTTGCTCTAGTTTTCGATTAAGGACCTCTTCATTTATGTTCCCCTTAAACCACTATAGCCCACCTTTCATTTAGCATGCGCAATGTACTTATTTTTGAAATATATATTACCATTGAGAAACAAAAAATTAAATGCTGTTACACATTTCATTCATTTTTGTATAGTGTACTTTATATTTGGATTCTAACTAAAATCCCCACTTGATAAATTATTTGATCAAAATGCAAAGAACATTGACTAATTCACTTCAAAGTAAAGTAGTAACGTTAGTGCCCCTAACAATTCAAATTTAAGATCAACAATGAAAAATAATGTGGCAACTTAATTGATATACAGATTCGAAGTATGTATATGTTAAATGCCTTTCTGATCAGTTGAACTATTGAACACTCGCCTTCCACTGGTTTGCATATGTGGGTCATTTCATGAAGAATTTTCAACTACTTTCGATCCGATCATAACGGATTTTTATGAAATTTAATACATTAATAAAGCGTATGAAGTACATAATCCAAGTACTTTACTATTAGTATATATAAAAGATTTTAGGATATATAAGGGATTAGCATTTTTCCGAAATCGCGTGTGGATATAAGCATACTTAAAAATTTATTTGTTCCATTTTAGTTTCGCAATGATTATATTAGAATTTGGTTAAATTATTAGTAAAAGCAATATTATAAATTAAGTAATCCTCTTTTTTAAGTTGTCTGATTCGCGTGATTCGAATCGATGCCAAAATTGGGAACTATTTGAACTCATAGATACATAAGTGGTACAAGCATCAGTAAATTTAAATTTACTTACATAATTCAGTTAGACACATGTATATCAGCAAATTATTACTGAATTAAGTTCATTGATTAACGAGAAATCTGTGAAAAAGTACATCATTTGTTCTTATACTTTCATCATGATTTATCCCAAAATATAATCAATAAAACGTACAACGAAATAATAAGCAATATTCACAAGGTTACTCAAAAAATTTTATAGGCAGTGAAAAAGCATGGTAAAAACTGTCGTGTGTGCGGGTAGTTGTGGACGTATCGCCGGGATTTCAGACGAACGTTTGGGATATGTTAGAGAGAAATGAATGTGGGGAATTTGCGTTTAAATCAAAATCAGGGCTGACTTTGTTCATTTATATATTTAAAGGTATAATTGCATTCAATTAGATCGTCGCCCTAATCACTAATTTTAACTTTCACTCGCGTTGGCCCGACTTATATCTTCAAATTACCCACACAACACTCAATTTATAATTTTTAGGAGTCGACTCTTAATTAAGTCAACTTCGCCCTGGTACACTAATCTGGCTGACCTTAATGCTCTAGTTAGTAGACTTCAACCTAGCTTGAGTTCAATCGATCTTTGGCCAAATACTTTTGTCTAATCCGAATTTTGGGAAAAGACACGGGCAAACATGCATGGATGTGCTTAGGCAGCAGGCATTGGACTGTATCGCCCGTGATTACTTTAGCACATAATTTATTGATCACGCTGCTGCTTGACCCTCTGGGTGTCATCTGACACCCAGAACATGTATATCATTACGAGCAACAGTTAATTAGCCCCTCCGTTCGTTTGTACTTCAAGTATATCGAAGTTAAGTCTTAATAAGCTGCTCCGCTAGAGTAGTGTTACGATTGTTTACGCCTATTCATGAAAATTCTCACACCCAAACGTAAACAATTGTACAACTTAAGTCGTGAGCTAAACTGTTTCCCCGACCTCAAAAGCAGTGCATGCTGGTTACAACCCGCAGGCGACGGACTTTTGGGCGATTCCAGCAAACCTCGCACTTGACGCAATCGCAAGTGACCCCAAATGCACATAGCATTCTGGGACGAGCAAATCCAGCTCAGGTTGCAAAGCGAACGCCCAAGGCACTGTCGAGCGTTTCATCTAATCGCCCCCTCGAAACAATCTTCGAGGCATGCTAAGCATTGCACTCACGTGACACCCCAACGGTCAAGTACCTTTGGAGTGATTAAGAAATTAAGTGCTCAGAACAACTACGGGCAATGCTCCAGATGGATGGACTTGCCTATGTACATCCGCCCAAAATGTCGGCTAGACAAAAGAACTTGACCAAGGGCCGATCGAGATCGGCCAGGTCAAATTAATCAGTGCCGGGAACCAAAAGCGAAAAATCAGTGCCTAGAACTAACGGTGAAAAGTCGGTGTCTAGAACGCAGAGGCGACGAATCGGTACAGAAAGCCGAAGAAAGGTTTCGCCTAGACAGTCGGGTCCAGAGTTATATATATCGAGATATATTAGAAAGGCGGGACAACGCGAGTGACAGTTAATAGTGATTTGGGCGGCGATCGCGAGAGCAAATAAAGCGATGCATAAATTGAATACTTCTGTGTTTAACTTAAAAAATCACCCTCACCTCGCTATCCTTGCCCGCTATCCAACACACCCCACAGTCACCCCACATAACATTATTGGCGCAGCCGGTAGGATGAAGGAAGCCTGGTTAAGACACCATAAGTGCTCGAAAAGCCTTGATTCTACGAAGCAAAAGGGTTAAATTGTATACTTAATACTGGACAAGACACACTTACCCGTATCGGTGCTGAGTCTGCCTCCGAGAGTATTCTGATATACACACCCCCAACGCTTCGGGGTATTCAGCTTTAGCTGCCTCTGCTCCAGGCGAGCACGCGGTTACCCTGTCCAAATAGTGCCGCAAAAAGGCATCACCGCTGGACATTTTGAGGCTTTATCCCTGCCCACCTACGCTGAGTGAATGCCAGACGAGGCCAAACATCAGCAGCAGCCGCATCAAGTTAAGACTCAACCACCGAGGAACCTCGTCGGAAGCTGTTCAGGACCTCAACCACCGAGGAAAATTAGCAGAGCAGCGACCCTGCTACAATCACCGCCATCAATCATCCCCGATATAAAAAAACGCGGGACACCTCCGGCCCAATCAACACCACTCTTCACCAGCAATCCCGAGACATCAGGACTACAACTGCGCAGCAGGACTATATCCCGCCGACCAGCAGTTGCGGTAAGTCTCGAAGAACATTTAGAATTATTATAGAAGAAGTGACGAGCTCGATCAAAAATCGAGAAAACGCGCGAACTGAGACTAAAAAAATAAATAAATTCAAAGAAGACAGATTTCAGATTTCTGACAGACCTCAGAAATTTCGAAGGACTTCCGCGCTCTCTTGGTCAAGAAGACCACAATAATATAACTAGTGTTAGTGTAAGTAGTGTTGAAGAAGAAACTTGTGCAGCTGAAGCGACCACGTCTGAGATAGTGATAAATTGGCTCGTAGAATCTTTTTCGAGCTTCCGCCACTCGGACGAATCGGGACAAAATTGGGGAACACCCAACAAAAAATTCTTTCAAAGGTTCCGCGAAAATAAAATGGTCAACTACGCGAAAATCCCCAACTTGACGGCACAAATGGTGCCCCTCCTTTCAGGAGAGCCCGGTCTTCGACTAACCCAGGAACTCCAGATGTTCCTGGGATGCTGCAAACAAGTACAGCAGTGTTTAACAGAGGAAGAAAAGGTGGCCTTCCTCCAAATTTTCCCGGCTAGGCTTCGCGGCGATGCTTACCAGCTGTTCGCGTACAACACGCCCGGTACGTTTAGAGAGGTCGAAGATATGCTAAACCGCACTTATCTCCCTAGAGAAGCATACCAGGAGCTCGTAAACCAGCTGATAAGATCTCGGCAAAACCCTCTTGAGGCACTAACGTCTTTTACGGTCCGGTTAAGTCAGCTGTTGAACCAGTACAAAGAGGCGGTCGACGCGAAGTATGCCACCACAATGACCTCCGCGGTCAAAGAGCTGGAGGATTTCGCCAAAAACGCATTAAAAAGCGGAGTAAACAACCCGCATCTATGTCAATACCTTCTGACAGAAAATGCGTTGAGCCTAAAAACCCTCATCCACAAAGCCCTCGATATGGAGAGACTCCAACAAAGATTAAGATTCCAAACACCAAGCTTTACGGGTGCAACTCTCGCTCACCCTGTAGGGAATAGTTACCACCCTAATCCTTCCTACCCAATATCCTTTAATTATAACGACACGACAAGCTTATTGGCACAGATACACCCGAATCAAGGTGTGCACGTAAAGGGTTTTTCAATAGCTATGTCCGAAAGTTAACAGCATATTGCTGAGACGTTTCAAATGGAAGCGCTGTCATTCTTCGACGTTCGCTGATTGGGCTCTGGAGCAGTTGGAAACGGATCCAAATTTTGACGAAAAAATCATTTTCAGTGATTAAACACATTTTTGATTGAACGGCTTTGTGAATAAGCAAAATTGCCGCATTTGGGGAGAGAGTAATCCATAGCAGTAGCAAAGGTCTCCATTGCATCCGGAGAAACTTACTGTTTGGTGTGGATTTTGGTCAGGCGGTGTCATTGGGCCGTACATTTTCCGAAACGAGAATGACCAGACGGTGACTGACAATGGCGACCGGTATCGGGCCATGATAACTGACTTTATGTGGCCTCACCTGGATGACATGGACCTGGACGACATGTGGTTCCAACAAGACGACGCAACGTGTCACACATCGGGCATTACATTGGAGTTGTTGGAAGAAAAGTTTCCAGAACGCGTTATTTCCAGAAGAGGCGGTATGGAATGGCTGCCAAGATCGTGCGACTTAATACCCTTAGACTTTTTTCTCTGGGGCTACGTTAAGTCGCTGGCTTATGGCAACAAACCAACAACAATTGACCAACTTGAGAACAACTTCATTGGTGAGATCCAGCTCGACTTATATAACAGAGCCATACAAAATTAGACCTCTCGGATCGAGTCCTGTAAACAAAGCCGCGGAGGCCAATTTTGAATGATGTCATTTTCAAAACATAATGGTATGGAATGTACTTTAATATGCAGTAAAGGTTTCCGTTATATGTCGCACACAACTCTTTATATTCAATTTCAAAGTTTAGATACGCTTAATGAAAACCCTGTAAAACCGCGACGGCCGCACCCAGGGGCAAACGCCCTCGATCGGACGGCGTAAGTGGAACACCGCTCTAGGCAGGATAACCTGCATTTATTGTAAAAGAAAGGGTCACACATACACGGATTTTCTGACCCACAGGAACGCTCCGTTCTGCAACAACTGTAAGACCTCTGGGCACGACGCTCGAGAATGTGGATACCGGCGCTGAGATTTGTCTGTTAAAAGAACGGACATTAAAAACCGGAAATGTATCGACACGAGCGAGTCCAATACAATCACCGCACCCTGCGAAACGGAAAGAACTTTGGGAACTTATAAAGGGAACTTTATGATTAACAAACAAAAGATTGCCTGCAAGTTCCAAGTAATTCCCAACAAAAGTGAAATAATGGGAGACGGATTGGCAGGAAACGATTTCCTATCACAAAATTGTAATATTGAGGGTCCTAATCGATAATTGCGCTTCCCTCGCACAGAAAGCTACAATGAGGAATTTGCAATTGCATTTGAACAGCACCCAGAAAAATCTCAACAATCAGAAGCAGTCGAAGAACTGGAACACATTGCAGAGCCCATACAAATAGCTCCGGTAACCTATAGTGCCCCCAAAACACCCAAAGGTACGATGGCACTAGAACACAGGACGGAACCTATAAAAAAGGTTCCGGCAACCTGCAGTGCCCCCAAAATACCAAAAGGTGCGACTAGCTGGGCTCAAAAGGAGTCTAGGATAAGCAATCGGGAAGAAAAGCTAAACTCATCAGAGCCGATTGTATACAGGCACCAGAAGGTCAGATTAACTGCACCAATATGCATATCTGCTCGGACACGAATGATAGCGAAAATCCCGCTGACTCTGCTTATTCTAAGAAATATGCAAGGGAGTCTTCCTGGCGAATTGCATTTTACTTTCAAACAATGAAGTTGCGATTGGCCTCCACAATGCGAATAATTCACGAGTAGAGCTGAACAACTTGGACTTAAAGTTAGTCTTATATCCCCCAAAATTTCCGGTATTCACGCTCAGATGAGAGAGAATCAACCGAAAGTGATACCCGTCTAAGTAGGTTAAAGCAAGAGCTCAATCTGAACCCCATTCTTAGTGCCAGTGAGTAGGCCTCAATATCTGAACTCTGCCAAGAGTATGCAGATATCTTCTTCCTCAAAGGTGATAAGCTAACCTACGCCAAGGCCATCACGCATAAAATCCCGTTGGTGCAAAATCAGCCACCTATAAATCAAAAAATGTACCGTTTACCAGACACGCAGCTCCAGCGCATGCTAAGTGTTTAAGCTATGCTGATGACTTAAAAGTATTTCTTAAGATTCGTAATTCTTTTGACTGCTTAAAGTTACAAGAATATTTATATAATCTATCTTCTTGGTGTATCAAAAATGATCTTCACCTTAACATGTCTAAATGTCATGTGATATCGTTTTATCGTTGTTTGAAGATTTTTTTTTTGTTTAGGGGAGCAGGGAAATGCTCTTACGCACTCTAGGTGGCCGAAGCCACCCGTGTGCCGGACTCCCTAGCGTGCCCAGGCCTACCGGCGAAAACTCCTTCTGGCGAAGGATCGCCCTCATGAAAGAGGCAATCCTTCGCCAGAAGCCCTCCCCTGCAGCATAACCGCGACTATATTATCCGGGGTTATGCAAGCCGTCGCTACCTCCACCTCGGCCCTCTCCGCCCTCCAGCGGAGAGATGAAGAATGTGTGGAGAGCGAAATCCGATGGGGAGTCGCAGTATGCACAGCACGGGCTCAGTACCTTCCCCATACGGTAGAGGAAGGTCCGGAAGTGCCCGTGCCCCGTCAGCATTTGGGTGAGGTAGTAATCCACCTCACCATGCCGACGGTTAGCCAGGTGTCCAACTGGGGAATGGGCTGTCCACCCAACCCATCTCTTCTACCAGGACGCTATTGTCCCGGCCCGGGCCACCCTCCAGGACAGCCCTACTCCGGTGGACGGACTGTCGTTCCCTGGCTAAGAGGTCAATGGGTATGACCCCCGCAACCACTAGTACCGCCGGTTCCGAGACCGTACGATCGGAGCTCGCGATGCGGAGCGAGAGGAAATTACATAAAAAAATGCCCAAAGTGCCAGGAGATGAAAGCCGCGTCACAGTGCCGAATGCCTATGGTCATTACCGATATCGCAGAATAACCTTTCGACAAGGTTTACTTAGATATCGCGGGGCCGTTAGAAGAGTCAGCGTCTGGAAACAAATACATTTTAACTTTCCAGGACAATCTAACAAAATTCGTTGACTGGTATGTCATACCTAACGCGGAAGCGGTTACAATAGCGTAAATTTTCTTCGACGAAATCGTCACACACTACCACATTCCCAAGAGAATAGTCACAGACCAAAGAACAAACTTCCTAAGTGATCTATTCAAACAGGTATGAAAATTATTGCGGGTAAAGAAGCTACAAACTTCTGCATACCATCCCAATCAAACGGCGCACTGGAACGTGCACATTGTCCGCTAATTGAATATCTCCGGACGATCGTCGACGAGAATCCCAAATCATGGGATCAATTCCTGCGTACCGCAACTTTTGTGTACAATAATAGTACACGAAAAGGAATGAAGCTGACGCCTATGGACTGCTTTTACGGCTTCACAGCAGATGTTCCCTCGAACCTATATATATATATATATATATATATATTAATATACAATAAGTAAGTTTTTATATAATAATAGCAATACAAACAAAAAAAAACAACAATTGTGTAATCTACCATAACCCCTCTACGATAGGGTAAGGTAAACAAAACAAGAGAAAATGTAACGTAAAACAAAAAAACAAAAAAAAGAGAAATTTTTTTTCAATAATGTAATGCTTGAAATAATACCAACACACAAAAAATGTAAATAAAACTATATGTAATGTTTTAAATAAATACATGTAACAAAAATAAAAAACCAAATCGCTATGTACACTATAATTATAACCAAGAATGTAAACAATGTAAACGTCGCCCCAATCACAAACACGACGCAAAAAAAACCGTCGGTGATTTGGGCGGCGATCGCGAGTGCAAATAAAGCGATACATAAATTGAACACTTCTGTGTTTAATTTAAAAAATCACCCTCACCTTGCTATCCTTACCCACTATGCAACACGCCCCACAGACACCCCACATAACAGTAGTTTTGTCGCTGCTTTGAAGAATTCTAGGTCCAAATTATGAATAATTAGTAGGAAGACCCGAATACTGTGGTATTTAAATGTGATTCGCAACAAAATAACATGTAACGTCGATAATATATTAGAGTCCTATAATATCCCCTTAGAATGGAAGCCAATATCTCACTGCCTGACATTTAATTATGCTGAAAAAAGTGTTGGTACCTTAGTGTATAAAGTGACCTCCTCGATCCAAGGAGATTCCAGTGTAGAGGAATTGTACCAGGATGTATACACTCATTTGTCTTGAATTCTAAACAACATAGTCTATATGGAAATTACTCTCGAGTCGATGAGTCTTTTTACGCGGACTTATTGAGATAAGGCCCTAGATACTTTCACCCGTGGACTTAAGCGTCACAAGCTCCTACAATCTGCGAACCGGTCGATCTACTGATTTTACACTTATGCCTCAAACAAAATTTCCGCTCCTCATATGCAAATAACAAACAACAATTCGTAAGGAAATTTAATAGCACCACCTCAAATTCCAAATCACCTTCAATATCACGCTCCCACTGCAGAAAACCCTTTTAGCCACAGTTAGTATGTTTGCCCCTCATATTC
>MNCL01000412.1:0-30074 GCA_001932985.1 Proctacanthus coquilletti
AAAATGGCTTGGCGAGTGGTTTGCCGCAAAAGACAAGGACTTTTTCTGGCATGGTATCCATAAATTACCTGAAAGATGGACTAAATGTGTAGAGGCCGATGGCCAATATTTTGAATAAAAAATAAATGAATTTACCTTCAAAATTACGTGTTTTTTTTTTAACAAAAAACCGGAAAAAACTTATGCATACACCTGGTATTCGTCTAATATCGACTATAGAGTAATCCAAAAATATCCCGTACAATCCCAAAACTATGGATTCTTTTCTTTTGATTTCATGTTTACCAAGAATTGTCGCCTTCTACACTGTTTATATAAACCATTTTCCTATTTGGACAATTGTTATAAAATTGTGCTTTGTTCCGCAAATTCATTATTAAAAATTTATTTCTTTCACTAGATGAAAGATTAGCTTCTTATTGTAATAAGAATATTTCGAAGTTTTAAAATGCTGTTGCTTTTCGTGAATATGAAACGTAAGAGATTGAATATTATGGAGATAAGACGGGGAAAAAAGAGTGTAACACATTTTATATTATTCCATTAACGGAATAAAAAGTTTTTGTCTTTAACTCATTACATCTTTACTTCTGTTAACAGTTTTACAATAATTGGAAATATAAATGAAAGCTAATAATCTAAGACTTTTTGAATCATACATCCTTCACCGTATACATGCTCTAAGAAAAAACCTATAAAATTAAAACTTTTTAAATACTGACTCTGCAAATATGTTACATTTATATAATTATATATATGGATTTTTACAAATGCACAAACTTGCAAACCTGAAAAATAACTTCGTATATTGCGAACCTTTTATTTAACTATTTTCGGCAATTAATCAAAAATTTTTTTCAAATTGAACTATATTTTTATTCATATAAATGACACAAAATAACATTATTAAAAACAACTTAACCGCAGGAATAGAATGAATAATGCACAAAAGAATATGATGTCATATTTCACGATCACGGCGCCGAGACTTCCCTTTGAAAACATCATTTGCCATGAACGTTAAGGCTCAAGGACAGATGTTTAAAATGGCACGTATATACATAAAACAACCATTTCTTTCACATGGATAACCAGCCCACAAAACCTCTTCATTTTGGTAAAAGAAGGCAAGACAAGAAATGTACATTGTATACATAGAGACACATTGAAGTCGCGGGTAACAGATCTGGATTAATAATGTATAATAATAAATTAATGAATGAATATAAAACTAATAATAAATTTCGAGAAAAAACTGTAAATGTAATTAAGTTAAAATATTGACTTGAAATGTGTATATTTTATAAAGGATTTTACATCCCATCCATATCCACGTATTTATACATCCATAAGCACTCTTAAGAACTGTCTAAAATGTACTGTCAACATACAAATCTAAGCCTCACTCCCTTAACCAGACTGAAATTTGCAATGTAGCCA
This sequence comes from Proctacanthus coquilletti, assembly GCA_001932985.1. Taxonomy (NCBI): domain Eukaryota; kingdom Metazoa; phylum Arthropoda; class Insecta; order Diptera; family Asilidae; genus Proctacanthus; species Proctacanthus coquilletti. The sequence goes on from MNCL01000412.1 coordinate 1,441, forward strand.
AGCCCGGTAAAAATTCAAAATTGTCGTAGGAGTCCGGGGACGGTTCCCTCGATTCACCGAAATTGTGTACCGGCAAAAGGTTTTATGTCAAGAAGATCATGCCCAACATTGTTGAAGCGAATATTCTTACTCTAAGGAAGAAAATATCCTCATTGTGTGGGGGGAAACAATATCCCCCCCTCTTTTTTCTCTTTTTGTAAGCGTTTACTTCTACGTGGGCAAAGCTGTGGGTACCTAACAGTTAGAAATAAAATAACGAAGTTCAGAAATCCTTGTTCTTACGTAATGAAAGTAATGAAAAACTGCTTAATTAATTAATAACAGAAATAACCTTAATGAAGAAGAATTGCGTCATTCAAAAGAAATCATTAAAAATAAAAAACTTACTTTACCAAGAAAAAACATAAATGACGAATTGTAGCAAACTAAAGAAAATAATCGACATAACATTGGACGATAAATTCTCAATACTAAATATTGAGACTATTTGACAAATAGATACTGGGCCAAATAATTTACTACCATCGAACTCGCTGAAGGATTTTATCAAATTCTTGTAGACGAAACAGATACAGCTAAAACGGCGCTTTAAACATCCCAGGGTCATTACAAGTTTATTAGAATGCCGTTTAGTTTGAAAAATGATCCGGTTTCTTTTCAAAGTGTGATGAATTTTGTTCTGGGAAATATCAAAAAATTGTGTATGGAATACTGGACGACATTCTGATCTTTGGCATGACCCTTCAACAACACATCAATTCAATCAATAAAATTGTCCAAAAACTAAGAATTTCACAAAAAGATAAAAATTAACAAGTGCACTTTTCTTGCCAGCGAGAATGAATACTTTGGGCATCTACGAATTAAGGAATTAAAAATATAAACAATTAAAAGTTTCAAATTGCCTAAAGTAAAAAGCAGGATATTATCGAGAATTTTTTTGCGGCTTTACCTATGACACAGTACTTAATGAAGGATAGAAAGATCACTGACCGTGATGCACGGTTTACTGATATTTAAAAAAACGTTTAACAAAAAATCCTATTTTAAAATTCCGGATTACAAGAAAAAGTTTGTCCTCATAATTGACACCAGTCAGTTTACAGTTGGTGCTGTCTTGCAAGACAATAACCCTGTTTCATATGCAAGCAGAACACTTAATGATCATGAACAAGATATTCCACGGTTGAAAAAAAATTTTTGGCCATAATCTGTGCAACTACATATTAGGTGTGCATTTAAAAACATACTTGAACGTTTCCAATTCGGCCGCAATTTTGGATATATGTAGCTTAGTCATTGTAGTTTTTATAACATAAGTTTCAGTCATTTACAAGCTGTCATTCCGTGTGTATCAATTTTATAAGAGATGAATGTCGATAAGCAACATTTACGCCATTGCATTCTATTCTGTTTTCAAATGAAAAAAATGCTGCTCAAGCTATGGAATTGATTAATTCGATTTTGGGTGAACATTGTGTGAGTCATTCAACAGTAAAAAAGTGGTTTGCAAGATTTCGTGGTGGAAATTTTAGTCTTGAAGACGATCCACGTCCAGGTACAATAAAAAAAATTTGAAGACGAAGAACTTCAAGCTTTACTGGATGAAGATCCACGTCAAACTGAAGAATATCTTGCAGAACAGTTAGGAGTTACTCACCAAGCAATATCACTTCCATTGCATACAATGGGAAAGATACACAAGGACGGAAAGTGAGTTTCTCATAAACTGACAGAAGAAAACAAAAACCGAAGAGTTGACATCTACATGAATTTGCTTTCTCGGAACAAAAAGAAGAATTTTTCGCACAAAATCATTACGGGTGATGAAAGGTGGATTTTGTACGACTATCCTAAACGCAGAAAAGCATGGGTTGATCCAAGCCAGCCATCAACATCAGTTGCAAAATCGAATACTCATGCCAAGAAGGTGTTACTGTGTGTCTGGAACCTGGTCAAACTGTTACAGGTGAACGTTGCCAGGCCAAATTGACCGAATTAAGTGATGCTCTGGTGGAAAAAACACATACAGAAAAACCAACCCAGGAACTCGTCTTCTCATTAGGCTGGGAAGTTCTCCAGCATGCGGCGTATTTTCCAGACTTGGCTCCTTCTGATTACCACTTATTCAGATCGATGTCGTCATATTTGAAAGGCCAGACGTTCACGACAGTTGAATCTGTGCGAAAATGGCTCGATGATTATTTTGCTTGCTTTGTCAGAATTTTATTAATAGAATTGACAATCAGCCCTTTATTTGGCTAAATTTATTAAAAAAGCCAAATTCAAATTTGCAAAGATGACGAAATCTATTAATCTATTTGACTACGAAATATAATAGAAAATTTTGAAAACAAGGACAACGGGGTTGCTGATTTTCTCATTCAAATAAATGTTAAAATCCGAGAAATTAATGAGATTGTCGATAATAAAAAAAATGTTTATGCCACAATACACAGTGGTTTCGAAGACTCACAAGATCATATTCCTACTACTCAAGTACTCGAGAACAAATATTTTTCACAGATTTACTTGGTGAGGCAAATAAACATATCAGAAAAGGAATTAATTAATGATGGTTATTTGAATGAATTGTTTAAAGGATTGATTAAAAAAGGTGTCACTACTGCCTATTCAGAGCTAATAATTGTAAATATAATATATAATATTACAGAATAAATTGTTCAAACTTTCTAACAGCTATAAGCACGCAAGATTTATTAAATGCATAGTAGGAGCTAAAGATTTATAAAATGAATATGAAGCTATTAATATAATTGAGAAAATTCACAAAAACAAGTATCTATTTCCAGGAGGCAACGCAATTCTGCATAAATGCATAAAAAACCGCATATATATGTAATTTGGCAAAATGAGATAGGCATCTAATCAAATATAAATTTAATTTATCGAAACAGCAAAATTACCGACTATATCATGCTGATATATTTTTCTGTTGTCATCAAATATTTTCACAACAATCGATAAGTTCACTAAGCATTTGATGGCATCTAAACTAAATGATAGTAATAGTATCACTATTGTACAAATTTTAAGCGAAATATTTTCACTTTTCAGGAAGCCAAAAACTTGTATTAGATAATGAATTTGATAGCTTCAATATGAAAGAGTTTGGAAGAATAGACAATATTGAAATTAATTTCTAATCTCCTCGGTCTGGCAACTTTAATATCAAAAGGGCTTGCGGCACCTTAAACGAACTTTTACGAGTTATTGAAGTAGAAAAGTTAGAGCTTAGTCCTGAAAAAGAGGTGTCGCTGGCTACAATGCGATATCTGAATGCACAGAGTACGCCGGCATTACTTCCATGTTTCAAAACTTTGTAGCGTTAATAGAACAATCCAACAAGAAGTTGGCCGATTTTTTGGGATACGACATAACAACGCAATCCATGCAACAACTCCATCCGACTTCCCAAATAATAGAAAAACAAACTTAGATCAAATTAAAAGTAGGATTCAGGAAGAGAAAATTAAGGATATTACCAAACTAAACAAAGATAGGGAAACTGTGGGTTGATAAAGAAGAGAATCCCGGTATATTAAAATTAAAATAAACATACCTAACGGAAACTAACAGTTTTAAAGAATCAGAATATACATCCATGTATAATTAAGCGAAATTTTAAACATTTTTTAGGCCATTATGCTTTATCCGGCACCTCGATACAAGAACTACTTAGTATTGAGACATTGGAAACTAACGGAGGATTTACATTCTTGCCAAGGGGCGATAGATACATAGGTGAAGAATGTGAAAATTGGTTAACACGAATTAAAACAAACATAGATAAAGTATTCAGCCAGAGGACGAGTGTTACGTAATCTCGATTTCTTCCCAGTATCATGTATCATATCTTGTCGTCACATCAAAATTGGAATCTTTAACGCTGGTCTTTTATCAGAACAAATATTGTAGACCTTATTTTCCTAAGCAAGAAAGTTGGTCTTAGTTCATTGATCAAGTTGTAAACATCTTGAGTTTAGTCTGGTCACGAATAAATATAGTTCTGCATTTAATCGGTGTTATTAAATATTTTAAAAAACACACACACTTACATTATAAGTTTCATGCAAAATGTAGGAAAAACCCCCCAACTGGCGCAAGGCAATGCGTCGCTATTTCATATTATTCATACTTCGCTTCAATGGAGAGCACAAAATGACAAGGATGCAAATAGTCGAAAGCTCTTTACGGTTGTATTGGTCGAGCTTTCAAGCGTCCCAAAGCTCTTGCTTCCATAAGTGCTGGTGGTTCGAGTAAGAAAGAGAGTTCTCAAATGCATTTAAAGGTAAGTGTGAGGAGTACAAATATTGCTAGCAATCAGCTGAGTTTAATCAAATATTTATTTCAACTACGAACGTCTGAGGTGCATATTATTAAAAATTTCGCATCGCATTCTCAACTATGCTGTAGTTTTTACCAACACATTCTCCAATATGGTGCAGTTTTTTGCAAGCAGCCAATGAAGATTAAGGAACGCAAAAGCGAAGAATAACACACATGTAGCACCTGCCAGCCGTTAAATTCAAATATGTAAACTTTAAAGGATTTTAATGCAATATCGTTTAGGATTGTTTTAAAAATTAATAAAAGCGTAAACAGTTTCGAAAATCTTAATGAGTTTGATGTTTGGAGTACCCACCCCCACCCCTGAGCACATTCTTGTCATATTTGAGTTTTATTTCTTCGATTCATTGTAAATCAACAAATTTACAATAAACATTTTCTAATTACAAGAGCATTCTAAGCAGAGATTTTGCCTAAGCCTACTCTCCACCAATGCGACCTAGCATAATATAGCAAAACAAGTTGCTATCAAAAATGGTAAATAGACCACCGCATGGAAGATTCGCATGCTATCACCTTTTAACATCCCCTATTCTAGGCGAAGAGCTATACCTTTCCTTTTCGCGCATGGACCATTTTTACTTATAGCTTTTATTTTTATAACGGTAAATTTTCATCCTCAAGGAGTGTGGAAAAACCTGGTAGAAAAAATCTGCTCTTTAATTTTTTCCCGCACCTCGTGGCCACGTACCTAGAAAATGTGAATGCGTGCACATATTTTCACACCTGACTTGACATTAGTATTGACACAATGACGAATTTGCAATTCTGAGGACCTTGAACGTTCATTTTGTTCGGATTTCCTTTTTGCTGCTAAAGCCACCGCTACTGCTAATAAAACGTCTTCCATGTTTGCATGAATAAATACGCAAGTGAGGATGACTTTCCAGGTCCGAGGAAGTTTTTTCCTCAAATCTCGAACACCGAAGGTGTGGATCCAGCTTTAGAGACAAAATATCATGTATTGTGTAAAAAGAATTTTATAAATGAACTCACTGAATGATTTTGTGAGAACTTAGTGAGTGACTTCAATCATGCCGAAGTAAAAATTACATACTTAGTAAAATTGAATGTTAACAGGGGCTGCAAGCAGCATGACTCATCCCGAGGGCTGTGATGTTTAATTAGAACTTCTTATGCAGTGAACTTCCCAACTCTGGTACTAGTCGAAGCAAAGTATTATAACCACCTAGCAGTAGTTCAAAGCTGAGTTTGAGGAAGCATTTCCCTCCCAAAAGGATGAAATTAGTAAAAACCGTGACGGGAGGAAGAAAGCCCGTCAAAATCTAGAAGATTTGAGATAATTCAAAATTCGGTTCAGGTGGTCCTGAATCACTCAGAAGAAATTTACTCTTGAGGATTTATTTGTCCCAACGTTGATCAACGAAAAAAATTTCTGTCCCAACGTCAATCAACAAAAAGTACTGAATTATTACAATTACCAATTTTATCAATTACTATCGCTATTACATTGCCTATAATATAAAAGAGATGCGAAAACCAATGTTATCGTGCTGCAAATACAACTGAAGAAAGATAAAATCGTGCAATTTTAACCATATAAGTTCAGTTACAGATTAAACGAAGAAATTACTAGACACAGAAATCATACGCGTTTCTAATTCAAAATATGACAGCGCTAATTATTCCCAAGAAAAACGGAAAATGAACATGTGTGCAAACGATCGCAAGCTTTGCTCACTTACAAAAAAAGAAAATTTCCCAGTTCCAAATATCGAGGATATCTTAGCTTAGATCTCATAAATGGATATTACCGAATTCCGATCGAAACCATTAGTTGGAATTTCACCGACTTTGTGACAGCTGACAGACACTAAAGAATTTCTAAGAATGCCGTTTGGCTTAACTAATGCACCAGCAGTTTCTTTCTTTTAATTAAAATATAAAAATAATCCTCTTAAGTTATGCTAATTTGTTTTAAATAAATAAAATATGGACAAGAAATGGACTTTTATTTAAATGGAATAACTTTTATATTAGTTTACATTTTCAAATTATATTATCAGTTGACGATAGTATCCCATTTCGGGAAATATTATGTAGAAATCTCTTTCAAATTAAATAACCAAAAGAAGGAAACGGCCATTTATAATGCAATTGTTAAAAATTTTAAAAATTTCTTCAAACTTGATCAAGAAATAAATGCCCAAGTTCTAAACATTTAGAGATTTGATAAAAACTTTCTTTATGTAAGCAATAAATTTTCTTGTGTTTGAAGCGACTGGCTATAAAATATTTTTAAGTCAAATCGGCACATGATCGTAAAAATAGGTATACCACATTCGACGATACGAAATGGAGAGGTAGACGGAGAGGAGCAACTAATATTGACTTATATTTCGTTACGTAACAAAAATTCGGCATATATTCTTAAAATATTTATGTTTTATATAACTAGTGACGAAATTTCAAAAGAATTAAATAATCCGTAAATCTGTGTTAAAGAAAATTCGTATTGGATTCAGATGAATGAACAATTAATTCAGTGGGATTTAACGTTTAGAAGTATTAGTAATCTGAATTTGTTGCCAAAATTGTTTTATAAAAATAAAACGACCTTAATAGAACGAAAAATAACTTGCTAGAACACATAACTAAGCTAACAATTGGACTTAAGTCAAATAAGAAATCAGCTGAAAATTTCTCACCACGAAAATTCTTACTTACCAGCTTATTATCCTTGTGAAACTTTCGAAAAGAAATAAAATTTTAAATTCTTTCGGGATGATACAAAATAAAAGACAAAACAATATATATAAAGCCATTTCATACCTTCTAAGGACACCGAGAAAAGCTTGGGCGCTTCTCGGAAATTCACACAACTTTTATACTCGGGAAACATAAAAAAGGACAAAGCCTAAAATCGAACTAACACTTTGGTACTTACCCTGACATAAGCAGCATTTATGTAGTCGTCAGTATTCTTGTGGAGCACAACTCGAGCGTGGTCGTATGGAATGCAATCCGGGGACCGATTTTTTTCGGGGAATAACTTTGCTATAGTTGCGCTGCGCTTAGATTCATCTTTAACCAAAAGATCTTGAAGTTCCTTCCACTTGTTGACCAACGGTGTATTGCCATTCAACATCTTTATATTTAATGTCTCGATAGTTTTTTCATAACGCTCGACCTCCTTATGGAAATATTTCAGTATCTTTGGATCATTGAAGGGGTCTTTGAAATTCAATGCAGGCTGGTCAAATCTAGTAGGTTCCTGGGGCAGTCTTTCATGTCGAATAGAAACACTGTCCCAATCAAAACTGGGATCTACAGAGCTTACGTCGGAGCAACTGGAAAGATTATCACTGCTCATTTTTCGGTCCGTTAAAATTGATTCAGCTCCTAATATTGTTTCGAAACTTTTTACTATCTCTGGATTAGGGATTTCTTTCACTGAATGCTCTAACGGAGACGCTAGCATTGTTGTCTGTTGAATTCCGACTCGACTTGGGGATCGGCTATCAGTAGTCGGTGCTATTTGAGGCTGTAGAGGTGGCGTCGATATGGTTACTTTACTTATTGAAAAATCAATGTCGGACAGAAGATCAATGTTTGATGAGTTTTTGGAAGTCGTCTCTTTTCTTTCTGATGTAGCTGAGCTTTTAAACGAAGCAGATTTGCAGACATTTTCTGAGAGAATTACTTCCGGAGGATCTTTCGCTATTGAATTAGCTATAAGACACGATTAAAGGATTTTATATGAGAGAACAAACGATAAATATAAATATTGATTAAACTTTAAACTATCAGTTATGATTTGTTTATAAAATATATATCTTTGTTCGTATATGAACCAATTTAAAAAAAAAAAAATTTCGCCAAATGGAGAGTAAATGCTTCCGTTACAAATTTAAACTATATCATAAAAATACCAGAAGTACTAGAAGTTAATGTGGTCAATGCCAACAAATCATCCCTTAGAAGTACCCTATACCTTGATCACCCCCTTGACCAGTCTCAGTATTTTATTCCTTCCCTTTTACTTTTTCAGACCCCGTAGGGATTAAGTTTTAGTTAGTAAGCCATTTTTTTGTATGTTGTGCTCAAAACAGTAATAACATTATAACATTAATTAAAAGTGATTCCCTTATAATGAGTATATTTATCAAATGAAATGATTGTATGACAATAAAAAGAAGTGAAGATTATATACCACATTGCGGCTCTCAACGGTCGGAAAGTCAATTTAATTCAAAATATAATAATGTGTATGTAATGTACGGTATTATATCTCACTTACCATATGTTCCGCTTATGGTTGTTTGAGTTATGTTATTATTGTTGCTTTGCATGTAGGTTGATCCACCTTGCCCTTTTTGGATAGTTAGATCATGAGAAGTAAGTGGAGGTACGAGCATACTTTTCGTAGATTGATAACCGTAGGGTAAGGTGTAGTAACTTACATTTTCAATATTGTTTGTCACTGGTTGAACTTGATGTTGATCCATACTTGTGTACTATAACAAATAATTAATATGTATTTTCGAAAACGAATGAAATATTTACCTGTCCCACAATAGGTCGGCCAGCATTAAGGCTGTTGGTAGTGCTACTGTTCTTATCAGGCGTTGCATTTGTGTATTGGGAATATGCCCCTAGATCGCTTAGATACCCACTGGCATACTGATAATCTCCCGTCAAATTATTGTAGGTATAACCGGGATGTACACAATAACCTACTGCTTGATACATTGAAGATGCTTCACTATAAGTCACAGATGAAAGCACACTGCTAATTTGTGGGTAAGAGCCTTGAAGATCAACTACAGAACTTGCTTGAGAATTTTGAGAAAAATCATATGGTGATTGTTGTTGCAAATATGTGTAATAATTGGAGTTCTGGGGGTTTAAGTTCTCCATTTGCCTGACAACGTCAGTCGTGGTCCAACCAGACGTAGACGGAAATGATTTGGAAGTTGATATCGAAGGAGAAATTGACGTCATTGGCACTGTTTGAGAATTGTTTTGATTATGACTTGATTGCGAATATATACTTGTTGCCTGTTGCTGTTGGAAACCATATATCGTCGTTGATACCGTTGAAGGAATTTGATATGAGCTAGAAATGGCTGAATTTGCGATACCACCATATGAGAAGTTAGAAGTAGGTGCTGCTGCCTGAATGGATTGACTGTAATTTGTTTGCGTAAATGATGTGGGTTCCAATTTGGACTGAAATGCTGAATTTGTCTGTGTGTAAGCTATTTGAACGCCAATAGATTCCATTTGCGTTTGCGATAGTACAGGCTGGCTGTATGCGGTTTGTGTGTTGCACAACTCTTGCGAATCATAAGACTGCTGCCCAGCTTGCGTATATGGCTGTTGATAATACCCTACTGCAGAATGCTGGGCGTCCGAAAAACTTTGAGAAGGCAACTGGTATGAAGTTCTTTGTTGTTCGGACGAATTTATAGACTGCTGACATTGCATTTGGCATCCTGTTTGCGGATTCTGATATATAGGATTTATATAACCAGTAGAGTCATAGGTTTGAGGCATGTAAGGAAGTGGAGGGTCACCAGAACTTTGGGATTGTTGCTGAGGAGTGTAATACAATGATGTTACACAGTTAGAAATCGTAGGAGCCTCCGACCCCAATGGGTTTGGCCGTACGGAGGGTACATATGTCGAATCACTTCCAGTGAAATTTTTATTTGACTTGAGATAATCCTTTAACTTTGGAGTATTTGATTTATCCACTGAGGGTAAAGACACATTTAGGCATTCCGATTCACATGAGGTTTTCGTTGATTTGAGACGTTGATGTCTTTCTTCGTCTTGCACATCTCGGGCAGCTCTAACTCTAGCTAAGAGCTTTTGTACGTTTCCTTGTAGTTTCTTATAAAATTCTAATCCTTTAGCACATTTCGCTAAAAGATCTTCATATACATCGTGGGAAGCGGCCAGGGATGCAAAAAAAGTATCTCTTTTGTGCTTCACGTCTGCAATAGTTTTTAAAATTGGAGCACATTTCGCATAAGATTCCGTCAAAGCTGAGAGAATGTTGTTTTGTGCAGTTAAATTCTGATTAATAAGTGAACATATTTTGTCGTGTTTTTCTAATTCCTTTCTAAACAAATCTTTCTGATCCTTTTCTTCCCTACATGCTATTACCTTAGAAGTTATATCATCGTTATTGATAGCAATTCTTAAGTCTGTATGAAACTGCGTTCTTTGCGCCTTCATTTCGTTGACTTTATTTAAAATCATTTTAAGATCCTTAAATGTTTCTTCATTGATGTCGGAGCTTAATTTTGGGACACTGTTTTGTATTTCCTGCAAGGGACGCGATAAGATCTTTAAATTGTTGACATGCAATTCCATAGCACGACGTAATGTATTGTTGCTTTCACCGGCTTTTTGATGGGCTTCCGTGTATTTTTGGAATTCCCGTGATAGCTCCGTAAAATGTACGTTAGTTCGATGGACACCTGATCTTTTTTGATAGTGTTTCTCGTTAACATCCTCATCATTCAAAAGCTCCTTGATTTCCTTCAAATTCATTTCAACATCTGCACAAATTTCTGCTAATTCGGACATGGAAGCAATTAAATCTGGAATTGCGTTGGACTTTGCGTTAAGAGAAGCACACCTATCCACTATTCCTTGTGGAATTTTATTAGATCGTTCTTCATTTACGTCGAGACAATCAATGCTTAAGGAGCTTAAATATGTTGCCAGTTCGTTATCCTTCTCTTCAATTTTTGCTCCATATTTCCTTAGTATTTGAGCCTTTTCTTCACTGTATAAAGAGCTAGCCTCGTGAGCCTTCATAGGGACTAGTCTAGCGAATATATCATCCCCGGCGACATCGGGATCGTTAACACTGAAGCTGACTCCGTTTACCAAGTTAGCTCCTTGTACTGCTGCAATATCGGTCAACTCAGCCACTGGCTCGTGATATATGAAATCATTTTCACTCACTGCAGACTTCCTCTTAGCCTCTACGACATCAGCAACGAAGGTGAGAGCTTCCATAATCTCTTTACGGTCATCCATACCTTTGCTTTCCTTTTTTGCTTCCTCAAGTTTATTCCAGGCTGCTTGGTATAGCGCAACTCGTTCGCCCATTTTTTGTTGTTCTTCAGCTTGTTGTCCTTGGTAAAGGTGTAAGATACAAGTCAGGTAAGTAATTTTAAATTTAACGTACTTTTTCCAAATGTTACTAAAGACATGGCTATCTATAACTTGTGCAACCGGACCGTCGTCCCCACCAGTCAATAAAGCAATCAGAGCTGTACTATAGTAGCTAATAATCTGAGCTGTGACCTTGGCTACAATTGCTGGTTTCCTATTATCTATCAATGACTTTTCCAATATGCACTCTTGAGCTTGAGCAAAAGAAATCTGTTGCATAAAAACGAGAAGATCAGGCGTCATAAAATCGTTATTACTATTGATGCCTTGGAATTTTTCTTTCAACTCTCCAAAAGCCCATGCAGCGCATTGAAAATGAGTACAAGCCACTTTCATGCCATCAACGTCTACGCGATTTACAGAAGCGCCTACTTGAGTGTGAAGAGCTGCAATATTGAACAGCACCGCAGCCATTTCAAAACGAATGTCCGTGGTTTCAATAATGTTATTCACGTACAAATCCTTCCAAGTAAATGCAAAAAGACTACGTTCCGAGAGATGTGGAAACCGGTTCACAAGAAAATGCAATTGACAATAATAACGTTTTAGTGTGGAACATCCGGACACATCTTTTTCAGGTCGCATCGCTTTGTTCCTGAGGGCTTCAAGATCATGTACCTCTTTAGAATATAAATCTGGATTCTCTTGGTAGCATTCTGCAATGTACTGGAATAAGATTATAGTATGAGAACAGCAAATGAGAAGTTTTAACAGTAATCTTTGCGTCCACACCTATTGTATGCACAATCAATAAATCAAAATTTGACCTAAAATATACCAAAACTATCGATGGAAACGAACGGTTACGTTTCAACTAAGAATTATTTAACAAGAGTAGTTGTTCAAAATAAATATTTAGCTGCGCTTATATTTCGACTGTCTTTTATTAATTCCATTCGATTGGTCTATAAGGATCTAACCAGAAACCAAACACAATTGTTCATTATAGATTTTATTACCAAAACTCAAAGATACGAAATTGGCCCTAACTCATTAGCCCTAGCGATATTTTCTCAAAAAATCCTTAAATTTACTGTTCTGGACTGGAATATACCCTTAAGTATTGAAACAAAATTTTAATTTTTTTTCGGAAATGCTCTTATTCCTTAATAAACATATATTTCAAAATCTTTTAAATAATTAATTTTATTACAAGCGTGACCTTTACCGAACATTACCCCAAAATTTTCCAAAATCAAGTTAGATGTAATGTATAAGTTTCCTCGTCGCAAACGATATTGGATTTCAATTCCTCAAACCATATATATATATATAGGTAACAAAATGAAATATATGGTACATGAACAGCGACATATTTTAAATATGTTAATCATAGACTAAAAAGTTTAATTAGTCTATTGCGAGCATTCAGCTAATTACATATTATTGGCCTGCACGCATTTTTATTCTCGACATTAGTATAATTAATAGTGACTAACGGCTGCAAATATAATTTCGAGTATACTGAAGATAAAAGGAAGAGAAAACTATGTAGATTTGACTTTCGCGGTCGAAAATTTTCTAATCCTCGAGGGCATGCATGAGTATGTTACTAGGGAAGGAAGAGAAAATGTCGCCAAAGCAAATTCGACCTTATATATGCATATAAAGACTGAAACATATGCAAAAGAATTGTGGACAAAATGAAGACGGATGTTTGACGATACCGGTTGTCCTCGAAGAATCGGACTTCTTCGCCATCTCATATCAATTCATAGCTATGAACACAATAAACTAAATCTAAAAATGGTGAAAAGTAGTGAAATAGATGAAAATAGGAGCGGATCAGATCTTACGAGGATTGATGTACAGCGGTATTGCTCGCAGAAGCGAAGAGCAATCAATGTTCCCCGCAAGTAACTAATGGACAAAGACAATGTCTAAAATATCACGACGATTTTAACGATTCTCGTAGGGCGGAAAATGGAGGTCAATCCAAGAGATATCGCGCAGAGCAAAGCGGTCGAATCTGCGCCATACTGACTCAATCCTCTCAATGTGGGTTACTTACTATTGCACTAACTACGATCACTTTAAGCCCATCACCTAAATGCTACGAAAATGTAACAATCTGACCACCCGAAGAAATACTCCCTCAAAGACTCCTTAAAGCTTGTGCATCCTACCTCCTAACCACCAGTTTCTGTGTTTTGTTGCCCCACCCTGCCCCTTAGCTTTTAAGTCTTTAGATATTACGATATTAATCATTAAGTTTATTTTGTTGTTTTCATAGCTTGTACTAAGCTGGAATAAAATAAAAGTCCGAATGCCAAAATGATTAGAAATGCAGAATGCAGATAGGCCATTTAACAAGATCTATTTAGATATTTTAGGCCCACTCAATGAGTCCACCAAAGGAAATAAATACATTCTTATTTTCCAGAATGACCTCACCAAATTTGTCGTCTGGTATGCTATACCCAACGAGAAAGCGGTATCGCAAATTTTTCGACGAAATCGTCACACGCTATCGAATTCCAAAGGAAATTGTCACTGATCAGAAAAGTAATTTTCTTAGTGACCTGTTCAAACAGACCAAATGCGAATCATTGCACTGAGAGTTCCGTAGAATATTAAAGAAATTAACAGATTTATTTATTTTCTTCTAAAACTACAAACCTCTGGAATTTCGCTTTATTTTTCATGTAATATATCAGTCCTATTAGTACAAATTATTTCCGATTTTTTGGCTTGCATACTTCGGAGATAAAGTGGGATTTGGTATTTTTTCACACATTTCGCACAAAACATGTTTTTCGAGTTCTCAATTTTCCCCCAATTTAATTTTAATAAAAATATTCCTGAAATTCTTTCATCGGGAATAGATACGAGCAAATGACTTCTATAACTTTGTCAAATTTGAAATCAATAGCAATCGATCGTTTGTGTGCAACAATGTTCATGTTCAGTTTCACCGGAGACATACCATCAAATCTGTAACGGGAATCCGAACTATAATCATGAGAGTTATTACGACGCTCTCAAAAATTGACTTCAAAAGACCTAGGAGCACCTATATAGTAAAGCATTCGCCGCGCGCAGCCACAAGGTCACAAACACTCATCGGACGCGGTCAATCCAATTGGTCTAAAAATACGTATATAAACTTTCGCATTAATATATTACTGTACTAAAATCTGTAAATTTTAAGAACAATGTAAACTCTAAGAAATGTAAAACCCCAAAAATGCGCTTTTGCCAAGTTTCATGTTCTAAAAAATGTACAATTAAAAAAAATAATGTAAACATTATAGTAACTATATATAGTATATAGTAGCTGAATAATATACACCATTAGAATCTGAAGAAGACTTCCAGTTTTGCGGTTAATGATGCTCTGTTACTATAATGATGTCATCGACTTCATGGCATTTGGAGTAGCTGTTCCCTGCAAGGAACAGGTCTATAATGTTAGACTAGTAAATTTTGTGGATTTGGTAGAACCATACAGTTTCTGTATCCTTTGGATATAACTATCTACATATTAACGCGAGGGAGGATGCTGGAAATAAAACCGAACGCATACACATAGGCTAATATATATGCAAGCTGATTGTATTATATTAATTTGCAAATAGTAACTGTAGATACATCTACTTATCATTTTATCTCAGATCTTGAATAAACAGAATAAACACTATCTTCTGCGATTTTGATTGGATCATGCATTTAATAAACTTGGAAAACATTGAATCAAATTTGTGAATAACAATGTTTCGCTTGAAATGGATTCTTGTCATATAGTGTAGTGTTTTTTATATTTTGTTTCATAATAATTCTATAAACAAAAATTGACATTATTACAAAGATCGTTTACATGTCAAATATCATAAATTATTAATCCTTCGAAATTAAAAATCTGACTCAACAGACTAAAACGATACGATATAAGATTTTTTCTCATCCATCCGAAACAAATATAAAAAAAAAAAAACTATTGTAAAAAAATCACAATATATTTTTAATTTGAACTAATTAATAATCAATTCGTAATACACAATGTACATTTTAATTTACTTTTAACAGGTTTTGACAAGAAAGGGCATCAGTTATACTCCGGTATGCTTCACAAATGGTCTCAATTAATGATATCAATTTAATAATATTTCTTAAATAATGGCCTAATTTTTCCAGGTTTGCCGCTTAAATCTTTGGCATTTCTAATTATATTTCTTGCCAAAAAAATCCAACGGAAATTAATGTCTCGAAATACCAAATTATCAGAACTAAATTTTTGTTTTTACATTGATCATGCTAGGCTTTGTAAAACGCTGTTTCAAGGAATTATTTAATATTTATATCAGGAAAGGTTTCTGCAATAATATCAATACCCCCCCCCCCCCCCCCCCCCAAACCTTCCTAATCAATGTAATCATATATCTGCTACTCTCTTCCGACTAGACTGCCAACACAATTACTACCACCAATTATGGACATTCCAAACCAATTTCTAGAATAGAATATGTTATCACTCTGAGAAAGTCTTTACCTCAACCCATTTACTTGATCGCTTATCCTTCTACTGCTTCCTTATTTGCTATTGCTTAGTTTGTTTATTTTAGTCACTAAATAATTATTGAGTGACATTTGTATTAAAAAGCTTATACTATAATAAATAAAATGTAACAGTATATGTTGACGACATAGCCACTGCAGCTGAAAAATGAAACTATAGGATTTAAACATGAAAGAAAGAAAAGACCAAAGAGAATAAATCTTTTGGAACATAAAATAGTTCTAAAGAAAAAGCATATGATATTTGATAGTTCCAACCATCTGTTTAACAAAAGTTTAAATTACTATGAAATAGCGACGCTTCTCAAGGGAAAAAATTAAATTGTAAAAATCAGATGAGAGAGCAAAACTTTATTCTGACTATATAAGGGCTGGTTATAAAATGTTATCAATTTGCAAAAAGCAGTGATATATTATTACATCAGTTCTTTACTTCAAAGCAGAAATTCTAAAGGCTGATAGCGTATGTTCAAGTGCTTCGTTTTCAAAAATTGACATCTTGTTTGTACTACTAACAAAACAGTAAAAATTTTTGTTTTTTACAAAGAATTACAACTAAAATGATCAGCCCCGCCAGATCAAAAAGAAAACACGTTTGAAAGTTCAAGTACATGTTTTGTTGTTATACTACCTATTTCCACTTAAACGACTATAACTTCGTATTTTTTCATGTTCTGACATAAAAAGTTACACATATACTTTTAGAAAATGCAAAAGGAGGGAAATCAATTTTTTCGATCCACCATAGTGGGATCTGTCATTAAAAACGATTTTCTCATAAAAGTCGGAATTGAAAATTTTCTCTCGAATAGATCGTAAGAACATTTATGTATGAGGGCGGAATAGCCGGAGCCTTCGCCCGCCGTCGGCATCCAGAACGCAAGAACAGTAAGGCATCAACAGAGTTGTACCGATAGCCTAAGTTTTGTTAATTTCTATTTTTTATCAATTACATTGTTTGAATTGTTTTAAACGAGTATTTAATTGGCCATAATTCCCACATAATTTGAGGGCTCAAACTACTTAATAAAATTATCAGTCGTTTGATCCGCACGAACAATGGAAGACCGAAAGCGCGCCGAAGTGAGCGTTTCATCCATAAAGAAACTAAAACTCGTGGACTTACAAGCTGAATTGCAGTAGCTAAACTTGGACACAACTGGAACAAAAGCAGTATTTAGAAAAAAGCTGACCGAAGCGTGGAATTTAAACTCAGAAATCAGTGAAAGTGAATCCGAAAGCAGAAAAATAACAAAACAAGAAACTGTACAGCAGATAGAGAAATAATGAGTAATATTTCGTTAAAAGACGTTGAACATTAGGGAGAACATAACTTTTCGCTTGATTCATTGTTTAGCGAATTCTAGGAAATTACAGGGTTTGTAAAACAAGCAAGAAAACGAAAATGGGCAAAAATGCGTTTTTCCGGGAATATATCTATAAAATAAAGGAAATAGGAGAATTAACAGATCTTGATGAGAAATCAAAAATCCATTACATTATTAACGCGATATCGGGACGAGAATAACACAAAATAGTCCTATATGAGGCAAAACATTTTTCAAAATTAAAATCAAAATACGAAGGCTACGTGAGATTCAAAACAAATTTATAAGAAAGGAGTGGATCTACAAACGAAAAGCATAGACACAATTACGGAACAGCAAATAATTCAAAAACAACGGAACCTCGATGCTTCAATTAAGGTAGTAAAGATCACAAAAGGAAGGATTGCGGAAATGAAGTGAAGTGCTTTAAATGCAACGGAACCGGTCACATGTCCGGCAGCTACCTTAAAAAGATCGAAGAAGATAATCTTAAAATTAATACAGTTGGTATTCTTATTTTGAAAACAATATCCATTAATAATACATCATTTCACGCATTAATCGATACCGGAGCGGAAATGACTCTGATGAAATTAGAAGCCTTTAAGAAACTATAACACGTTAAAATAAAAAAGCAAGAACTCAATTTAATAGGATTAGGAGAAGGAAGAACAACTATTTTGGGTACATTTCAAGGTAATATTGAAATTGATGAAGTCCAATATTTTACACAAAAATAAATGAACCACATATTATGTAAATACAAGTTTAAGACAGCATTGAAGCAGATGCACTGTACAAATTTAAACGCAAGATAAGGACATATATAGAAAACTATATAAACCTGTTAAACCGGAAGTATCCCCAATCGAAATGACAATTATCCTGTACGACAAGTCGCCTATTTACCATCAACCTAGAATATTTCCGAATGAAGAAAAAGATGCTATCAGAAAACAAATAGAAACTTGATTAAAAGAAAATATTATCAGACTGTCGACATCCCCTTTTACCAGCCAAGTTGTAGTGCGCAAAAAAGATGGAGCACCAAGAATTTGTATAGACTATAGGAAGTTAAACAGCAGAACAATAAAAGAACATTTTCCAGTACCGTTAATTGAAGATATTTTAGACAATCCAGAAGATGCAGTACCGTTAATTGAAGATATTTTAGACAATCTAGAAGATGCAAACGGTTTCACAACACTAGATCTAAGAAAACTGTTACTTTCACGTCCCAATAAAGGAAAGCAGTAAGAAATACACCTCGTTTGTCACATCAGACGGTCAATTCGATTTTAATCGAGTTCCATTCGGTCTTGAAAATGCACCATCAGTATTTTTGCGATTCATCTCTTTAGTATTTCGCGACTTAATCAACAATAAAATCATAGACATGTTTTCATATGAATGATATAATTGTAGCAGCGAGGGATGAATTATAAAGCTTAACCAAATTAGAAAAGATAATCAAAGTTGCAGCCGAAAATGGGATTGAATTCAATTGGGATAAATGCCGCTTTCTTAAAGCCGAAGTTCAATTTCTTGGCCACATTATCTTCAAAAGAGTAATAAAACCATCAGACAAGGAGATAGAAGCCGTCAAAAACTCTTCAAGCCTTCTTAAGACTTACATGATTTTTTCGGCGCTTCAGATTCTATTCTTGCAAAACCACTTACGGATTTATTAAACAAGAATTAAAATTTTATCATCTCAAACGCGGAGGGACAAGCAATAACGGCGCTAAAAGAAGCATTGACCAGAAACCCAGTTTTAAGTATACATAATCGAGAAGCCCCTCAGGCATTCGCACTGACGCATACCAAATCGGAGTAGCTGCCATTCTAATGCAAAAAGGGCGAAGATGGATAATTCCATCCGGTTTAGTATTATAGCGGAAAAATACCCCAGGCGAACAAAAATGGCACAGCTCTGTATTGGAAGCATATGCCGTTTACAAGGGCATAGAAAAATTTCGTATCTATATTGGTAACGAAATTTAAAGTGGTTACAGATTGCGCTGCATCTCGCCAGACCCTAGCAAGAAGAACTTACCTAACGCTGTTCAAAGATGAGTAATGTACATGTAGGAATACGTTTTCGAAATTGAGCACCGTCATCAAAGAAAATGATTCATGTGTATAGTCTCAGTAGAACACCATTCATTCAAATATTTCAGCTGGAATTGATTGCACGTATAAAAAGGGCTCAGGAAGCGGACGAGTTCAAAAAATCGGTTAAAGAAGTACTAAAAGAAAAATCATATGGAGGCTTTATTGAAAAGGGCGGAATCCTATTGAAAGAGCAGAATGGATTTCAGTTGATAGTTCTGCCGAGAAGTATGAAGAAAGAAATTATAAAATTAAAACATGAAGAAGGACATTTTGGAATACAAAAAACTGAATTCTAAGGAATTTTACATAACAAACTTAAAAGAGAAAGTCCGAAATTGTATCAATAATTGCGTTAAATGCATTTTAGCCAATCGCAAAGGCGGAAAAAAGGTGGGATTTTTACACTGCTGGGATAAAGGGGAGAAACCTTTGGAGACCTACCATTTGGACCACATAGAACCAATGAACGTGGCACCTAAGCAATACAAATATATTTTAACCGTCGTAGATGGATTCTCAAAGTATACTTGGCAAAACAATTAGAAAACTGAAACAGCAGCAGCAATATTTTGGCAACCCGAAAAGAATGGAAACGATGCGCATACATGATGAAGACAGAGAGAGGACAAGACAAGATGTGCGAAAACAAATTTTGAAAATGCAAGAAGACACAGCACATCGCAAAAAGGAAACCTGGTAGCCATAAAACGGATCCAATTCACGAGAGGCAACAAACTCACTCCAAATTACCTAGGACCATACGAAGTATCTGTAGGTCGAGGCGGAAGACATACAGTACAGAAAGTAATACAAAGCGAAGGACCGAAAAACACGATGCAAGTGCGGATAACATGAAGCCATGGAGAGCAGAATTCTCGGAAAACGAATAGGACAATCATCATCCGAGCCGGATGATAGTATCAGGATGGCCGAATATGGACGAAATAGCCGGAGCCTTCGCCCGCCGTCAATATGGAAAACGCAAGAACACTAAGGCACCAACAGAGTTGTGTCGAACGCCCATCTGTCCACTCGCGCTTTCAGCCTTCAGCTGTGTCTACTGAGCAGTATTCAGCCGTGGCCGCAATAAAGCTGATTTAACCTCTCGCTAAGTCTTGTTAATTTCTACTTTTTATTAATTACATTGTTTGAATTGTTTCAAGCGAGTGTTTGATTGGCCACAATTCCCACATGTATAACTATCTTCTTATTATAATTAAACGTCGAATTAATAAAATATTCAATTTGAGAATATTAATGCTTAAACTTTACCTTTTATTTACAACTTCAGTAAAATTCTCATAGGGTAATATACGGAAATTTTTTTAATTATGAGCGTCATTATATGGTTTTAAAGGCAGCATTTTATATGATTTCCTTTCTAAATTTCTCTGTGACTATAACATAACATCATCGCAGATAACCAATAAAATGTGAATTGAAAATTACCTCGCATATTCACCTTCTCTGAAATAAAACAATTAAAAGACAGATATATGCACAAACCTACACATCTGTTCACATCCCGATAAGCGTTGAGTATTTTTACAATAAAATTGTCGAACTATTTACCACTTACGGAATAATATTAGGTAATTTATGGCAAACATAACACCTAACCACATACCATTTATTTCTACATTGTTGTTCAGACCATAATAAAAAAACTTACGCTAAACAGAAAACTTGCAAAAAACCCTGCGCTGTAGTATCATTTTGGTGCGCCAAACCCAAATACACCACAAAATATATATATACTGGGTGATTGTCTCATGGCGTTTAGTCGACTTTTCTCCAAAACTGTTAAGATAAGATATAGGATATATAAGGTAGAATAGTTATAGAGGGGGAAGAATTTTTAGTGATTTTAAATGACATAAAAAGCCAATGATTGCTAATATATTGAACAAAATATACTTGTTTTACAGATTATAAGAGACATTTTTGTCACTCTATGGATAGAATTTAATAGAATAAGCAATTTTTTAATATAACATGTTTTGTCAAAGCCAAGGATTTTTAAGATATCAATCGTTTTATTACGGATATTCAATTTAACATTAATCTATTTTGCTTCCAACGATCCTCTTTTTAACAGAAACATGTACTTATGGAAAATTATTTAAATCAAATACTCAAAATACTCAAGAATAATATACTTTTGAAGCCATATTATTAAAAGTTATATACAAATCAACAGCTTTCCTAAATTTAAAAACTGACATTGCCGAACGTTAAAGCATTTAAAAAATATTGTAATAAAAAATATTGAATTCAAACATTTTTTATTATTAAAAACCAATTCAGCAATACTGATAGCTCTCCTATAATACGGTAGATAGGTTCCCAAAAAATTCCGTGTTGTAGGAAAACATGTTATATGAGACCCAGAGCAAATGCAAAAAAAGCATAATTTTTTTCTTAAATACATACAGGCAACTTCATTTTTATTTAAAATATTAACAAATGTATGTATAACACAAAACGAAAAGAAATAATATATAATTATTTCCATCTTAATAACTCTACTTTATTAATTTCCTTCTTCGTCACTGCTCGGTACAAAAAAACGTAAACGTTTTCATGCTTTGCTTCTTCACTCTGTATAATTTCAACATTTGCATCTTTTGTCCTCTTTTAAAAATCGGTAATTTTGGTTTGTTGTAGATTTCTTGGTAATCAGACAAGTAATTTGGCTTGTGGGGCCATAGTGTATAATTTAGATTACTAAATGCATACATATTGTTAAACAGTAAAAATACGAAATCCCGCAATTTTCTAATTGCGTTAGAATGAGAACGTCTTGCAGATGACCATTTTATACGAGGGTTTCTGCAAAATATCTTATCATGATAGAATGAAACGATATTGTAGAAGGCTTACGTATACTTCATTTAATCATTTTCGGATTTTGGCTTGTATATTAAAATTCTAATATATATTAGAACTAGAAAAAATCCAGAAATATTCAAATTAAAATTGCAAAATTTTCGATTTTGGCTTCTCTGAATACTTTTCGAACGCTTTTTCCTTTCGAACAAAGTATTTCTACGACTTGGCATTGTCTGAAAATAGCAACGACGACTTATCGATGGTCATCAATCGTATGTGGTGTTGATCAAATGTTTGCAATAAAGCAATCCCAACTATATGCCTCAGCTGAATTCGGTAGCAAAAATACTCGTTTAAATATGTCAGAAGGGATTCACTCCAAAAGTTTTTTTTACACTATTGTACAACTGTTGATATGGTTCTGTATTATCTTCCTATGCTTTGTTTTGTGTTTTCTTACCTCGGTTTGCAGTATATGCCTGTTATATGTTTGTATAGTAGGGAGGAGATGAATGCTATTATAAGTATGTTAATGTATTTAATATGTAAAATTTCTTAGGCAATATCATTTTTATTCAATGTATTTCAATTAATAAGTTACTAAGTTCTTACTTCTACAAAATTTTACTTGAGGCAAAAATTGAAATTAAAAATTGATACTCCTCAACCCCTACTTAATGGAACCTATTTCGCTGATGGCATTTTCCAATTTAAAGCGCAAGTATGTAAAGTTTTATAAAATAAAATTTTAATTATTATAAATTACTCGGAAAATCTTAAGGATGTGTCATTTTGTGCGCAGAGGTAACCGAAGCGGTTTTAGCAGTTTACTTTGTTGGCTCGAAAAAATAAAAAAACAAGTCCAAATAGAAATTTGTTGAAAAGTTGAGACAGCTCTTTTTTTTCCTAAAAAATCAGATTACTTCGGTTTTTTTTAAATTATATAGAGCTGGACATTATATTAAAAGCAGTTTTTTTGGAAAAAAAGAACGAAAACCTTTTTTAAGGTAATATGGTCATAGGGTCACAAAATTCATCACAAATAAGCTTATCAGAAAACAACTTTGCCATTGATGAAGGCTTTGTTAGATCTTACCAAGAATAAATACAATTAGGAAGGAAAAGCACCATTGTAAAATTATAAATGCAATTAAGTGGCCGCGATGAGTCAACACCTCCCGTAAATTGAATTAAATGTCACAAAAAACCTCACAGATAATAAATTGATCAAAAGAATGTCTAATATTTGTTTTGCTTATAATTTAGACATAAATTTAAATTCAGAATTTCGATGAAAGATGAAATAAAACAAACCTTTTTTAAGTTCGAAAACGACGTCCCTTCTGGGCTGAGTTTGAGAGCAAACCACAGCATTGGCAGTTTTGGAACTGCCTCCATTTTGCGGTATAATACTCCTAGCCGCAATTGCTATGTATTTTCAAATTCAAAAAACACGAAAACAAGCTATTCTTATGAAACTTGTGGGAATACCTCCTTTTCCCTTAATTTTGACAACACAATTGTCACCTGATTCATGTTGTCCAGAGTTTTCTTACAGCGGCTAAAGACACTTCTTGGGGTTGAGATAACCTTTCGGAAACCATGTACTGGTTGAAGCTAGCTACACTTATGCAAAATTCTACACTATTGTAATATTCAAATTTTCGATAAAAATTGAAATGAAAAGTATCCATTTAAAAAAAAAAACCTACTATATATTAAAACGACATTAGTCCAATAGGTTTATAAACCTATATGTATATAAACATTAAACATGGGAGATGTTTATTAGATGTTTAACTTACATAGTAATAATAATTAATATGGAAAAAACGTTATTGCATTTATACCACTTAACAGTACGATTTCTATACAACTTATGTGTAATATGCCACCAAGTCATGTGTAACCAACATACTTCTTAAAAGCACTTAAATTTCCTATAATTTGAATGTTACTATCGCAGAGTGAGATTTGCAGCGAACTGAACCATTACACCGTGGAATTGTGGTGATTGCAGTTTCGGTTATTCATCTAGCTTTTAGGAAAACTAATTGTTCAAACTTCACAATTGTCTCCTATACTATACTATAGTTTATACGCAACCCATGGCACACCCACAGCACAGTACTACCACAAATTGTCCTTGCTACCAACTGCCCTTCTTCAAAATCCAACACAGACGACGGAGTATCGACATGTAGTCTTCAGTGATTATTGTTAAAGTTAAATCAAAGTAAATGAGTTTTTATGAAAGTGCTGTCTAAACCTAATTCTGGAACGTAAACTAAACTTACTTCTGGAATTCTCGCCATCACTAATCTTAAGACAGTTACTGTTAAAACATAATCTTTGTAATAAACTAAACACACTTCTGAAAATCTCGTCATCTTAAGTCAGTTACTGTTCAGACCTCAACCAATAAAGTTTTTTGAGAACTTAGATTTATTGTTTAATTTTTCTTCAAAATTATGACAAGTGGCGCGCGAGCAGAGGCCAGTATTATGAGTTAGTTAAGAAAATATTTCTTTTGTGAACGAAGGAGTCCAGGACACCCACACCTGAGAAGAAATCAACGAAGAACAACAATCCCCGAGGAAAAATCAACGCGGGGAACCACGCCTACGCCAGAAATAAGAACCCAAACCTCAACCCAGGTTCTGCTAATGGAGGACCTAGTTATCATAATGTAAGTCTAACGTTATTTTTAAACATTTTTTAAGTGAGATTTAATTGTTGGGATTTTAAAAACAAGTGAATTACATTAAAGAATTCAGAAAGAAATTGCCAAATATATCTTTATATATAAAAGGTGCGACGACTCACTCTTTATTCACATAGTAGTTTCGCTCCACATGACAGTATAGTACTTTCAACAGTGAGAGCGATAGCACTGTAATTCAGCATTTGCTCACTTTTTATTTGCATTCGCTCTCCTACTACAGAGAAGTAGTCTTGCACCATGCTTACTTTTCCACGAAGAATGAATAACATGAGGTAGTGACATTCCAATGGAGAGCACAAAATGACAAGGATGCATTAGGATTGTTTTAAAAATTAAACAAATAGTAAGCAGTTTCGACAAATTTAATGTAGTTTGGATAAACTATACCCACCTTCTGAGCACACTGACATATTTGTTTTATTTCTTTAATTTACCGTAAACTAAATTTACAATAAATTTTTTCTAACAGAAAAACGTATTTTTATAAGACGCTCTTAAAAACTATTCTTTAAAAACCGTTACTTTGTTCGTGGTATCTACAGCTGTCAATCTGTTGGAAGGAGCCGTATTAATACGTATAAACGTATTTCAACCTTTTTAAATTATTGTCACTGTTGCAACCAAATATGTCAGAATGTTTAATTTATTATGATTCACATTTGGAATATGTCAGAAAATTTCATGTAGGCTAATTCACACTTGAGATATATTTTATCAATATATAAGCTGTAAAATTTCTAAGTAAAATCAGTTTAGAGATTCCGAATAAATAATTGTTCCGTTCAGTGAAATTGGTGACCCTGACAAAGAAAAGAAGAAGTATTGTCATTCCCAATATGTCTATTGGCAAACAGGACTCGGCTGAGAAGGAGCCTCAGCGTAAACATTGTAGCTAGGATAGCAGTATGAGGACCACCATTTTGGAAACGAAATTTAGATCTTTGGCTCCATCAACTGGAAGTACAACGTTCAGTAAAATTATCAAATTGGTGACCCTGACAAAGGAAAAAGAAAAGTGTTGACATTTCCAAAATGTTTACTGGCAAGCAGGACTCGGCTGACAAGGCTCCTCAGAAGGAAAAGCACGAAGCTACAGCACCCGCAGCAGACATCATTGCTAGGATAGCAGTACGAGTACCACCATTTCCATTTCCATCACCAGATCCTTGGTTCCATCCTGGAGACACGATTCCATATCAGTGGAATTACTCAAGACAATATCCGATACTTCACACTTGTGGGAAATTTGGACGCTAACATCCTCACAGAAGTATGAGTTGTCATTCACAAGCCGCAAATCACTCTGAAGAAGAATCTCCTTACAGCATCAAGGATCTGAACAGAGACGCCTTACAAAACTTCTTGGAAACATTGCCTTAAACGGAAGACGTCCTACACAATTACTGAACCAGATGAAAGAGCACGCAGCTGATATTATTTCAACGGACACTTTACGCATACTCTGGTTACTATGCCTTTCTAAGAAAAGCCCAAATGACCAAAATTCGGAAACGGTTTCAAACCTGAAGTTTCGCATACTTCAATGATAGCTCCTGAGTCTTCCATCATCGAACTTCAGTAGCAAATAGCCGCATTGGAGGCAGAGTTAAAACAACTAACGGAGAAATCTACAAACAAACGATTTCTTATTGACACCAGAGCTGAAGCTTCTGTTGTTTCCGCAATTCACAAAAGAAACGAAAGACATCCTACAGCCCGTCTGCCCTATGCAACCAATGGGACTAAAATTCCAACATATGGACAGCAACTTAATTTAGGTCTACGTAGAGCCTTTTATTATTGCTAATAGTAAGTAAGCCACTCTCCTATTAAAATTTACCTTGTAGGAAAGTAGACAGGAGATACTTTAATTGCCTGTACCCATTCTGCATTTGGATAATGGGGGGTGAAAGAGAGGTGGTGGGTGGGTTTAGGTTGCAATATGATAAGGGGGTGTGATAAGGAGGTGAATAATGCAGGGAAGGGTAAGGAGATACATGTTATGATGATTAGGGCAGGTGCGTTTGAAAAGATCGGAACGATGCAGTTGAGCGTAGACAAGGTGCGGTAGTGAAAATGTTCCCACTCGTAAGTTGGGTGGGTGACTAGGTGCGAAAAATCAGAACTATGTCGATGATGAAGATGATTTTTGTTTGTTGGACTCAACGCAGATGGTGTAAAGGAGAGGGAAAATGTGTAAGAGGAGTAGAATCAGGCAGACGATATTTGTACGATCAAGAGAAAAACAGTGGTTGGAGTTTACGCAGGAGGAATAAAGGAGAAGAAAAATGTGTAAGAAAATTAGAATCAAGCAGATGGTTTTGTACGATCAAGAGAAAAAACAAAGTGCAATCAACACGGTGACTCTGAAATGAGGTAAACATCTGATGCAAAAACCGGTAATGGAGCGTGCGCGCAGAAGAAAAAATAAAAAAATTATGGCGGGGGGATACCTGTGATACTGAGAGGGTAATAAAAATAAAACCGAATTTTGTATTTTGAATTTCTTTTATTTTAACAGATGCATTTTCGTTCTTATATAATAAATTAATTTTGATATTGAACTCGAAACTAGTAGCTGTTGACTGCTATTTAAAAAACTATTACTTTCATGTTTCGCGTATGCTGGTGTGGATGATATGATGAGACAAATCGTGTTTTTTTTATTTGCTTCGTGTTTAAGCGAAAGTTGCTGTCGGTAGATGGCTGACATGGGAATCTGTACGAATAGAGTTGCGGACGGGAATGAAATAAGAGGGCAAAAAGAAATGAAAAGCATGGTAAAATTAATATTTTTAATTTGGGCATATATACATAATATTATAATAAAAAAGTGTTTCTACTTGAGTTACTGCTGTTGAAATTTTATTTTTAGAAACCCTCCTAATGAGTTGTTTTTGAGATATGCCGTTAAAAAGTTTAAGACGATGGATTCTTGCGAAATCTTGCTTCATATAATTCTGTATGAAGAAACTGAGCTAGAACGTCCATAGCTTATCTATTATTTCGCAGAGTAAACTCACTACAATTACTGTGCCACCAAAAATTCATCATCTTTGCCATTTGCATATAGACAATTTGGTGAAAGTCGAAGATGTTCGACGTCAACATCTGATGGACAATTCAGAGCGCTTATTTCCAATGAACAAAAATAATATTTTATTATATCTTTTAAATTGGTGTAAAAAAATCCACTTCGTGCAAGTTTGATAGATTTTTTTTCGTCTATGTTCAAGTTATGAAAGGTCTTAAAGCGATCGTACTCTCTCTTTAAGAGTAATATTTTGATTGCCGTTAATCCTCTTTAAAGAACGTCTTTTATATGTATCCCTGAATTATGTTTTGACGGGAATCCAAGCCATTTTACGAGCACTTTATTTCCATGTTTTTTTAAGATCTTTTCTACAAGATATACCAGGTGTATGCATAAGTTGTTGTCGGTTTAACAAAAAAATGGCGCCAGCAAAAAGAACGCAGCCCACTAATTTGACACAGACGCAATTTTGTTTGTCTGATATTAGACAACAAACACACAAAAGTTGAGTCCGCCAAAAACTAGCGTCTTTGTTTTATCGTACAGTGATCATGTC
>MNCL01000413.1:0-29884 GCA_001932985.1 Proctacanthus coquilletti
TCGATTTTTATATCATGATGAGTATAAAGTGGCGTTTGTACTAAATATGTCAACCATTCTTTGATGTTTCTTTTATTAATGAGACCATGGACATAGCTTGTTTTGTGAATCAATTTTTTTTTAATGTGCACATAAAAACAATGATCGTCTTCAATATTTCTGGGCAATTGATTTACCATAGTATTAACCTCAACTGGCAGATTAATAATTTGACCATATATACCATATTGGCCATTAATATGTCTTAGTCTTCTTATCTGCATAAATGGAATTCTTGGTGAAATGAGTCGTTGCTCAATAAGATTTAATACTAGTAAATGAGATGGAATTACTGGATATGAAAAGCCGTTATAAACTGATAATAATGGAATTTTGTCTTTGTCTAAACACTTTTTACACGTAGAACAAACGTCGACTGTAGTTCCACTTACATGATTCTGAAATAAAAAGAATTAATCAAAATTAAATTTTAAAAGTTCTTTTTTATATAATGATGAAATATAACATTCATAATTACCGGTATTATTAGACATAGAATATTATTGTGTTGATCAGAACTTTTTTTTAAATCATTTTTCCACCAAAGCCTGTCACAAACAGCACAAGAATGCCCAAAACTATTTTTTATAAAATCTTTACAAAAATCTAAATGACCATTGCTGTGTTTATAATAATCGGTGTAAACTGGAAATGTAATTTCATCAAGCTCCATGGCATTATCGTCATCAACAGCAGTGTTGTTTGAAAGATGAATTTCATCGTCTTCATTATCATTTTCAACATCCGAAGATGTTTCGAGAAGATGGTGTTGCATTTGTTGACTATTCATGCTGTCATTCAAGTTTATTCGGTCGATTTCA
Source organism: Proctacanthus coquilletti (assembly GCA_001932985.1). Classification (NCBI taxonomy): domain Eukaryota; kingdom Metazoa; phylum Arthropoda; class Insecta; order Diptera; family Asilidae; genus Proctacanthus; species Proctacanthus coquilletti. The sequence continues at coordinate 861 of MNCL01000413.1, forward strand.
ATATACGGTGTAAAATGTTGATTAAGAAGATGTAGATGAATGAAATTTTGAGTGCTGTTAACTTTATAATGACAAAACGAAACTTCTTCTTCATTAGTAATAACGTTAATATAATAAAAATGCACACAGATGTTTAAATGATATTCCCTCGAAAATATAAATATACAATTATAATCTGCGTATTCAAAGTCACTGCAGAGTATTGACCTTGCAGTAGGCGGATCAGTGCAAGTGTGCAAGTAGGCTGAATTAAGCAGCTGTTTTCGAAGGTCTTTTGGTGAAATTCCAAGCTGAAAAATTTTTATTACAGAATAAAAGAAACAGTTTCCATCTCCAAGAATATCTGTTTTTTGACGCAAGAGAGCGTGCGGCATTGCACATGCGTGATGTTGTTCGTATGGTGCTACAAATGAAGAGTTTTGAGTATTGTCTTGTGATCTAAAAAAAAAAATTCAGTTTGATTGCTGCCAATGTAGTCATAATACATAAATATGAATAATTGAAAAATTATGGAAAACATACCGCATCATTGCTTGTTGAGTATTGCTTCTCGCGATTACATTATCAGTCATGATTATTTTATCCTGTGCTCCATACTGTACATCATTCGATTTAGGTTTTTTTGATCTAAATTAAAAATCGTAGAAAAAGAAATAATTCTCCCCTACTTTTGCTGCCAGCAGCAGGCGGCAGCTTTCCAATTTCCAAACATTCCATGAGTAATTGTTCTTTCAAAGAGACGACGAAGAAGATGTTGTTTCTAAGTGTGCACTTTCTGAAGAAGTTTTTAACGTTCTTAAGGGTATTTCTTTCAACAGGGATGTCACATTTTATTTTGTTACAGTTGCAAAACGAGAAAAAAAAAGTTACAGTTAAAAGTGCCGTTTTTAATGAAACTGACGAAATATTATTTTTTAAATGACTCCAATATGACACTTGCTTTTTCTTCAAGCTTAAAAAAGTAGAATCTATATACTCACTGCATTTTTATAATAATTATATATGAAAAATTTAATTGTTATCAACAATATCAGCTATTTCAACAGACGTTTAACTGTTAATAACATTATTTTTGCAGTACAACGATTATTTAATTATAAAAGAAAAGAATTTTTTTCAGTTAATTACATACCGCAGATGATTAAGTCACACAGCTCTTTTCATTAAAAGTTAAATAACTTAAAACTTAAAAACTATTAATTGCAAAAAATTCAGATTGGTCTCATTATTTTTCTCGTAAAATTCTCTAAAAATCATACGCACCATCTCTCGATCTCCGATGCGTTGTTTTTAAGTTATTTAATAAAAACTAAGCTGTGCGAGTAGAATTCCCAGACCCCGTTCTCTTTCATACGCACGGACTTGTGCGGATTTTAGCACAATATCTCCAAAACTATTAATCGCAGAGAGATGAGACTAATCTCAATCGATTCTCTAGAAAATTCTCTAAAAATCATACGCACCATGTTTCGATCTCCGATGCGTTGTTTTCAAGTTATTTAATAAAAACTAAGCTGTGCGAGTAGAATTCGCAGACCCCGTTCTCTTTCATACGCACGGACTTGTGCGGATTTTAGCACAATATCTCAAAAACTATTAATCGCAGAGAGATGAGACTAATCTCAATCGATTCTCTAGAAAATTCTCTAAAAATCATACGCACCATGTCTCGATCTCCGATGCGTTGTTTTCGAGTTATTTAATAATAAAAGTGCTGTAACGCTTTTTTATAACGCATTTTTATAACGCATTTTTATAACGCATTTTTATAACGCATTTTTATAACGCATTTTTGTAACAGTTTTTACTGGCTAGCCCCTGTCGCCACAACGTCCCATAAGGAACTTCGTTCCAAAAACTGACTTACAAAAAAAAAAGAAATTAGAGAAAATATAAACTAAAACACCAAAAAACTTAGTAAAACAAGGGTTGATAAAAGCAGTGAAAATAAAAGTTAAAACAAAAATATTAAATTAAAAGTGTTGAATGCTGAAAACAAAGTTAGAAATGAAAGATTTCCAAGGACGAAACAAGTAGAATAAAATATAACCAAAATGTTATTTAAAGGAAAAGATTTATTGATTTATTGCAATAACTCATGCAATGGAAGCTTTTAAGGTCGTCGTTCTGACACAGATTCTCACAGGCTAAGTAGGCCAAACACGGAATGCACGGATGCATTTGAATCTTCTATTACCCGGCACATGTACTCCCCGTGCGATATCTTTGCATTTTCCCAAAAAAGCCGGTATAGAGTCATGTTATTGGCATCTGTAGATGCCCGGATAACTGAACAAGCAAATCAGCTTGGGTTACACAGGTAACGGCAAATTACTGTTAAGCAACTTCGAGGCATGCTCTCACATGACATCCTAACAGTCAAGTACTTCTGAGGTCATCAACAATAATTTGTTGCACAGGCAAAACGTTACGTTCCAGCGACACATTAGCTGTCAAATACCGCTGGGATAATCAATAAATTATGTGCTTAAGGAAATCACGGGAAATGTGCTACTGCTATTGCTGCCTAAGCACATCCAGGCATGCGCGTCAGTGCCTTTTCCACAAATACGGATTAGGCAAAAGTATTTGGTCAAGGATCGGTCGAAATTTCTTAGGTCATTTCAGTTGGTCATCTGAAGCAAGTCGAGGATAGTTGGAGTCCTCTATAAGAAGCAGAGATCAGCAAGAGTTATTTAGCTGGGCGGAGTAAGTAAAAGTCTACTCCAAAATCTTAAATCATATTGTAGTATAAAGTCATGTTTATTAAAGTAAAATTGGGACAACGCGAGTAAAAATGAGTGAAGCAAGGCAGCGTATTTGAAGAATAATTGGTGGCAGCGGTGGGATATATTTACAAATCCCCTTTTCTCGAAATTTTCCTTTTACGAATTCCCGTTAATATTAACACAATAATAAGCCAACCTACTCAACGCAGTAAAAACAAATTAATCTCTGAAGTGAAGAAAATAAAACGGAAAACATCTGCAACAAATCACCAAACGAAGAGAGATCCATGCCAGCTGACTTCAAGCTCTCTGCATCAAGGAGACCAAAACCAAACCTCCAGCGCTCCGTAGCAAGGAAACAAGATCCAGCATACCTCCAAACGTCTGCATTAAGGAAGTCCGGCTAACTTCCAGCATAAAATTCAACAACAACAACGCCTGTACAGCTCTGCCTACAACCCTGCAAGGTGAAGACGGCAATGGAGAAACTGTAAGCACAAACGATTTAAACAGTTTCTTTCCTTCTTCCTTTTTTTAACTGAATGTGTATTGGGTTAGGTATTAAATAGAAACTTAGTGATTTACCAAAGAAGGGATATTGCAAATTTTCTGAGTCTGGTGACTGCCAATTCTTTCCAAAACCGGTATTCTCTACAGTATTTCGCGATATTTAATATCTTTCTTTAATATAAAGCACAATTTTTGGTTTCGAAACTTGCGTAGTGGAAATAAGGTTATAACCTTCTAAGAGGAACGGCAAATTTTTCTAGGGAAGTGAATGTGAAACCGAATTGAAACCCCGGAGAGTTTTGGTTCAATCTCACAATCCGAAGAGAAAACGGATGTGTCAAGCGCTATTAACCTGATACCGGAATTCTTCAGAAATCCACGAAATCTTCACGGATGCATGGAGGTTGAATACAGTTTCATACATAAATTCAGTATTCACGAGTAACTGAAGATAAAATCGAGTTCCTCCTTAACAAGGGTTGCATCATCCACTTAAATTGCTCGTAAAAACTTGCTAAATCATTAGAATCTGCGATCTCCAACCGATTTCCCTTTAGAAAAAAAAAAAAAAAATTAATGTGAAACTATTAATAACTATTTGTTTTCCAAATCCAGTACGAACGCACTTTCTACCACAATTATTGACTCCAATTACAAGGTAAACGCAAACAATCCCTCAAACCAACCTACAAACCCTAATGTCTCTAATCGCGCCTCATGAGGGCGAAGTGTTGCTCCAGGTTCATTGTAAATAGAAAGACATATCTGAATAAGGTTTCCTTCTGTGCTCCTAAAACAGTTAAGGAACCTGTCTCATTGCTTACTGGTACTGAAGCTACACTCAGCCATTTACTCTTAATACTGAAAAAATTTAAATTCTCAGAAACTGGCCAGTGAAAATGCTTCAAACCGATCCTTTAAGAGAATAGGAAAAACTCATCTGTTTTCCAACGGAAATTCTACCCGGTGTATATTCACCTAGCGTTATTGTGATGCCCATCAGTGGATTTATTACTCTCTATACTGAATACCTCGGATAAACACGTCGAAATAAGAAACGACGTAAAACCCTTTATAAAACGAGTGTCCGAGTACGAAGTATATTCACTAAATGGAACCTGTCCTATTGATCAAATCAAAAGACGCTTGGAAACTTTGAATTCTTAACTTAATTAACAAGATTTAAATCCCGAAGAACAGGAAATTCCATATTCACGTCAACACTAACGACATACGAACTGAGACCGCAGAAGTCTTAGAATGCGCAGGACTATTACAGAACTTGCAGAAGTCGTGGCTCGTTCCCCTTCAGAACATTGTAAAAACACCAACACTCCCATTAATACTACTACGAAAGAAGTCATGCAAAACAATAACTTGTTCACAAAGCTAATCGAAAATCCTTCCCCAACCCATAAGGCCAGAGGCTCATTTAATGTCCTAGGTAAATTTCAAAAATGCATGCTCGGAATTTTGGAAAACGAGGATGCGGAATCGGCTCTGCATAATTTGAGACATGACGGAAAGCAACTCCTTCATGATCTTGATAAGCACAAACCGGATTTTTCAATTATTCCAAAATTCCTGGCAGGGATTCTCTTGGTGGATGGGATGAGTATGAACCAAAAGCTACCTCCCTCTAATTCAAGATGTTATACGTCACCGAGCGCAGTAGATGGTTTCCAGCCCGGTGGTAATATCCGCTGTATTCTAACCGCGCCTCCATAACACTTGTCTACCTCAGCGAGGAACTACAATGGCATGGTGGACCTCCCGTGCCTAACATTTGCCGACGATACGACGAGTATTAGTTAGTCGAGAAAGTGATCGTACAAACCAGTTGATAATGTCAGTTTCGTAAAATGTATGCACTTAAGTATCACGTTTAATCACGTACCTGAAACACATTCTCACCAGATAACCGTTTAAATCTCACATATATGATCATATGTTGGTAGATGTATTCGTCATTTAAAGTCAAAAAGGTATGACCATATACTGATAATATTCACCGCTATACCTAAAAACTGTATGACGATGATTGACACATATATTCATTACAATATGCCAAAAATATATGATCCTATTTGGTACATATATCAAAAATATATCACCATATATTTGACACATATATTCATAACTATTTGCCAAATACGTACGAATCTGTTCGATAGATAAGACCACTAAATGTAAAATATATGACAATATATTGTTATGCAATACAATATTTTGCTTTTCACGTCACGTCCACTTCCGCTTCAAAGTCATCGAAACTAATAGCATTCCATAAGGGGGGCATTTACATCCCCATAGACTGGATGCAGAAAAGTCACCGACGCTAGATCAGCGATCCCCGGCGAACTACCCCAGTCAGGTGCAACATCAATGTCACTACAATCAGGTGTAAAATCAACGTAACTGCAACTATGCAATTGTGGCAACCGTCTACCCGAGGTCAACTGATTAACTAAAAGCCCAATGAAGTTCAGTTCCAGAAGATCGTTCAACACCCTTAAAACTCAATTTGGGAATAAATAAATAAAGTTTTGCTGGAAAAAACCAAATTGTTTCGCCTTTAGTTTTGTTCTACTCCGCTTAAAGCTTTTTTTTCAAACATTCAAAAGAACTTACTTTATTCGCGCTTCTTCCAGATTGCTTTCAGACCTTCGATTCGTTGATGCTGCCGATCGATGATATTTGACCCGCGGCGGTTGGATTCGATCGAGACATTGCACTGAACAATAAACTTTCGTAGACATCCGAGCGTTGAAATCTTATGATTTCAAAATAAAGTCAATATTAGGGTGTATCTTGTGAAGGTATTTCCCCCCAATACAAATACTACCCTTCAATTAAGGAGTTACTTAAAGGGTGCTCCGACCCTCTCAAAAAGGTTTGGAAAGATGAAAGGAAATGGAAGAAACAACTCGAGTAATTTTAGATTTACGAATTTTTGACAAATGTAGAAAGTTCATTTGTCTAATGTTTATTATTATTAACCTTGACCGAGGTGAAATTTATACTCGTTTCTCACCTATCACGCCAGTGAACCAGATAGGTAGTAAGAGTATTCCATGTTGCTGCGAGCAGCCAACATATATACATATTCTGAGTAATTCTAAAGTCCACGAAGAGTGATACAAATGCGTATGGAAACCCAAAATCCCAATAAAGTTGCACTTATGCATATTTCCAATTTGGTTGAAACTGACCAACTTTTTTGATAATCCATTTCATGCCCGATGAGATTTTTCGTTAAGACATTTTCAGTGTCTTTGCTTTCGGTGGGATATATAATTATAAGACAAATTTGTCTTTTTGCACATTTTATTATTTGCTTCGTAGTTGTATATGCGGGACTTAATTAGGTCGTAAGTATTCTCATAATTCCACGAAAGGTCTTCTGATCGGTATAATGTTCCTAGCGATTCCATTTTATAACGTTCAGGAATGAAACCGAACCACGTAGTAAATATGCAGGACTAAAAGTAGTCGAGCACGGTATTTCCGCCTCATACTCTTGTAAAAGGTGGTATAATATATGTGATATGACTGCTAGTTCATTATAGAACCCATCAGTTTTCTAACAGTCACTTTCACGGCTTGACATTTTATTAGACAGATAACTTCCCCACGCCATACAGTTATGTACCCTGTTTCTTTCATTTTCACGAAAGCGGATTCTGCATGATCTGATGATGAGTAACCGCTAACAGAATCTCTAGAACCAATCTCTCTAGTCCACATTTCCTATGCATCAAATGAACGTAAAGATTTTCTATTTGTTCTTTGATATATGGTATATATCAACGTAGAAGAATTTGCTGTTTATACATGCAAAAAGAAAAGTCTTCTTAAAGACTTCGTTTTAAATATTATATATAATTGTTATAGTTTCTCAACTATAATTTGTCGGGGGTTTAACGTTTGAAAACCTGTATCATTACAAGCCATCTTAGATTTAACTGTTTCTAAGTCAAAGATAAACTACCCAGGATTTATTGTGTATAATATACGCGACTGTTTCTGATTTAGATTAAATGCCTGGTTTGGGTTTTCGTAGCGTTACCTTCGTATCTTACTGCATATTCTAATGCTTCACACGAGGTAGTCGGAATCATATCCCAGAAGCCTTTTAAGTAAAGAACATTGCTACATAATATAAATTGATTGTCTTCCATTGACATGGATCACAATCACCTTATCCCAACTATTTGCGCCGTAGGAGAACGATGTTTCAATGCAATTTCCTTTAACATTTGTAGAGCCCGCGATGGTTTACATATAATGGAATATAGCATTCTGTTCAACGTTCTCCAGATAATAGTTGTTTGGCAATTGGTGTATATCTTGTTGTTTTATCTTCGTTCTTTCCTCTCGGATTAAGTAAGCAGTTAAAGAAAAATGGCTGAACATGTCGTAGATGTATACGGATTGCTGCACATTGATAGTAAATAAATGCCGGATCTACTAATTCCAACAATTCAAATTCGGAGATTCAAAATTGCATTTTTTCTAGACTAAGAAAGAATTTTTTCACGGCCACAATCATTTGTTATTAGTACTGAAACTCGTTGAAGGAATTCAAAACATAAAGCGAGTTACAACTTTCTCTGAAATAGGTTAAATGTAAAATTCGTGAAAATTCGTTGATAAATTTCTATAGAAATAAAAAACACTCAATGAAATTAAGGTTTTTGATATGGCAGAACGCATATCTTTGTGATGGGCCTCTTCAGTTGTGTAGTTGAAGTGCGAAGAGTCAAAAATTGAACTCGGTTATCCTTTGTGTAACCCTATAATCCTTGCAAGTATCCAAACTGATGGAAGAGTTCATTTTGCGGTATTACAGCCGATAGAAGTTATCCTGGAGTGAGTGGAGATAAGTTTTCTAGATCTGCTGATAATGGGCTTAATGGGTTTAAAGTCATTTCTATTTGAATTAGCACCATATTAAATTCTTCAAATATTATCAATATTTGCCCAATTATTTATCAAGCTGATTGCTTGATAGATTTCACCCCCGCCTCGGAAACGTGGCGCTGCTTCAATAATAAAATGCCAGGGTGTATTTTGGATAGCAAAAATTTCCCTGGGCAGCCTGAACATTAACCTCGATAGCTTGATTGATTTCCCTTTCAAGCATGCTTCGAGCTCCGATAAAATTCGTATCCTCAAAATTTGTTGGAAGCCCTAACTATTCATTTTCCCTGTAGATCTTTCCACCATAAATGATTGGTAATGGGGGTGCGTGCACTCCTCTTGACTCTATATCTTGAGGGTCGTGTTCCAAAGGTACGTATCGCCAAAACATTCCATAGTATTACAGATTAGAAAAACTCGATTGGCCACGAATGGTTTCCACCGGTCTGGTTGACGGTTGATCCAAGCCAATACTGCTGTGGAATCAGTCCAAAGATGATGTCGTTCAGTTTGTTCTAATAATTTTCGCTAGTGGACCAGTAATTTCGAAAGAAGATGCGCCCCACTTATTGTAATTCTAAATGGGAGAGTGAAATTGTTTTATCCGACACCCCTCGGGCTTTAGAAATTATTAAATGAGAGGGAGCATGCCCATCAAATGGGATACGTGCATAGATTACAGCAACATACGCGTGTCTTAACTGTCGCAGAAACCATAATATTCCACGTGTGTAATAGTGCAATAACCTACCTATCAGACGTACTTTATTTTACCTTCAACTTAGACATGAACTCTTAATAATTAAATTATTATTAAATAACAGTATAGGCTTCCTAACTACATCTTCCCATAAATACATAAGATTATGCAGTACATCAGGATGATTGAACGAAAACTTACGTTAATGAAAATCGCTCGTTTCAATAATGAAATGAGACTATCCCTTAAGTTAACTGATACAATGATAGCTCGTTAAAACACCATCTATGTAGAAATCATTTAACAGATATTTTGATGCCACTAGAAAATTAATTTTCTCATGATTAACTAATTATTGAAGGGTCCAAATGGCTAAATACAAGTCACACGAAATGCTAAGGGGCAACAGTTAAAAGACGAATATCTTTCACTAATTGTTAATCTTCTGGCCTCCATAGAATTCGATGGAAATCAATGTCATGAGTATGCACCCAGATACAACGGTATATCTTTTCTCTGTCGGCTGAAAAATAAAACTGTGAAATCGCAATTTTGAAGGAACTTTTGTAAGATTGCATGATGGTCGGGTCATTAGTAGCATGTTCCGGAAAATGCTTTGAAAAAAGCATAAAACTTCCAATCTCAGGGTGGAACTTTCCGGATGGCATAAAGACATAAATTGTTGCTTTTTAATTCATTTGGAGTATATTCTTGAGCGAAGATCGATAAATTCTCTTATAAAGGTCTCATTTGATTCATCCTTCATGAATTCTACAACTTTTCTATTCTTTTGTGGAATTTTATAGGTATTATCATTTTCATACTCGGAAATGTCCAATTACAATCTATAACCTTTTTAATATCAGTATAAAAATCACCTGTTTCGATGGTATACACAAATGAATCGGTATTCGTATATATTCATAATGGAAGTCGTACATCTTCCATTTGGACAATTCACGAACACAAAAGTTGCCATATTATCATTAAATTGAGTTAAACTGTGAAAATTTGGCTTAGAAATCCGGGCTCTAGCTCTAAAATGCCTTCCTGAGCTCTCCCATTGTGTTACAATCTTAACTGTTTTACGTTTATCGACATTCTCCATGGTTTTTCAAATATCGAGTCATTCATTAGCTTGACAAAATTTTTTCAAACATATTTTTTGCCGCAATTCGAAAGCGCGTGTTCATATCGATGTACGATAGATCGATTAAATTGCACTATTCTATGAATGTGTAATAATTTCAGACCATGTTTAAGACATTAAGATTTATTGGTTAAGTCGGGAATCAATTTGGGGAATTTCGAATTAGGACCCTTTTTATTTTCAGCACAGAAAAATATATCATAGTGATTATCATGTATATCAGAATAGTAGGTCATAGCGGTTATCATGTATCATGTATGGCCATTGTTATTATCATGTATATTATCCATTGAGGATATTCTAAATCGACTTCTAAAATATATCTTGCTTCAGCATCATCAGAAATATGACAAATGTCAACGTCCAGTGTATCAACCCATTTAAATTGGGAATAAGGAAGCGGCGGGGACATTGCCCATCCATGTAAATTGTTAGCATCTAAATACATTATATATTTAGAAAGTTCATTTTTATTAAAATTTTCAATGTATTTGTTATTAGGCACAGAAGGAAACGGCTGGGACATTGCACATACATGTAAATTGTTAGCATCTAAATACATTGTATATTTAGAAAGTTCCTTTTTATTAAAATTTTCGATGTATTTGCTATTAGCCACAAAATCTCGTAGAGAGCATTGCGTATACCTCGCTTACAAACACTACACATATTAACGTCAGTGAAAAGTTCAAGATTTACTTTGGTCGACTTTAACATGACATCCCATGATAACCCAGGAACCGTACAATATTGGCATGGATCAAGAGAATAAATGCTTTGACATATTATTCAGAAATTTTCGAAAGTATCTGTTAATAATAGCACGTCCGTTTGTAGATATAACTCCAAGTAATCCCACATTACTCTATGCAGAAAATATTATTTACAAGGTTATTTAGTAATATTGCGAAATCATTTTGAAAATGTGAAATTCCTAACTTTTGCTTTGCGAAGTGTTATTAAGTACAGCATACCATCGCGCTTCAATTGGAAATTAAACGAATGAGAGACTCTAATGCTAGATTGTTAAAAAATATTGTGAAGAAGCATGATGAGTGATGTGAACGTATTCAGAGAAATGAATGAATTGATGCTGAAATAAACAACTCGGAGATAAGTAAGCAGATTTCGTTGGTAGTCATCCAATCCAATAAAATGTTAACTCCCATCGGCTTCTTTATCAGTCAATCCATCAATGAACGTTCAATGCATTTTAGGCTTAGTTCTTTTCAAACCATTGCGGATGTTATACAGTTGAAGGCAATGGGTTCAAAAGACGAGTCAAAAAGTTTGCTAGATCCCAAGAATATTAACAAGTATAAAGAACTTTCACACAATACGAAATCAGTGAGTTTGCAGTCAATGAAACCTAAAGGAAAGCAGAATTCAAATTCAAATATTCCTTATAAACCTTTTAAAAGTGGGAAAAATGCGTTTAAAAGGTGTACGAAATCATGCATTTAAGAAATAAATGGTTTTGAAAAGTGTATATAAAAATAAAATAAAAAGACTTTTATTCATAGAATTTATTTACTTTATTCGTAAACGAGTAAAACATTTTTTTTATTTAGTGGTGGTACTATGATGACTGACTTTATTTTCTTCACTAAAATTCGGTATATTTTAAAAATTGTATTCATTTTCAAATTGTATTCATTTCTCTAGTAAATTGCATTTGGTGGTATGATTTGAGTGAAGAATACGCTGCAATATTGTCCGCAAGGCCCTCTAGTGGTAATGCAAAAACCTCCCGCATTAATAGCATCAAACATTTTCTTCGATAATTGCGAATATCTCTCGGGCAGGTATTTGATAGTGCTCCAATTCCAAAATCATTCTTTCACCATATCGTGTATTTACTTTCCTGGCATATAAAACTTTGTATGGACTATTTAACTCCATTTCCTTTATGGCTAGAATCGGCTTGAATATTAATGATTGTAATTCTTCCAACGCCTCAAATCCTTCATTTAGAGCAGTTGTCTGCAGACTTTCAAAATATGTTGTTGACATTTTTATATTATCATTTTTAATTTTGCGCACAATACTGATAGCTTCACTGTTAACTGAAACACTTGAATTCACTTCACGACTGATTCGACTAATCAAACTTATAATTCTGAAAGTTTACACATTTTAAAACCCATATTTATACCTACAAAAAGAAAAAACCAAAACTCTATTGATTCTGATGAAAGAATAAGTACGTTTAAAAAGGAAAAAGCAAAAATCACATCAAACTTCTCCCTAACCTGTGACAATCTAACAAAAAAAAACAAAAAAAGCTTGTCATGGCTAACGACGATGATATCAATAATTTTAATAACCAAAGCATGTCGCGTTTTCTTGTAGGGATATTGTTTGGTTATTAGAATTATTGACATTATAGAGCCGTTGCAAAGTTGAAAAAAATTGTGTGTGTGTGTGTTGTGGTTGTAAGTACTGATATTAAAACGTTCAGAAGGAATTGTTGAAATTTCATGTAACTCTTTGTGAATTAAACCCGCAGTATCAGAGATCCCACTGGAATTTTTATTATTTCATCACCCACATATAATAAATTATTTAATTAGGAATCGAATTAATTAGGAGTCGAATTATATGTTTGAAGGCCCATTAGCTCGCAAACGTACTGAGTATCAATTTATATGGGTGAATGATTAACCGACCTTGTTCTTCATTCATTCATTCAAATTTCTAACTCTCTAGGTCGCTAAACTCTTATCAACCACGCGTTGGAAAGAAATTTGATGAGATTTCACATTCCAAACTTGCGCTCGGCTGTCGAACCTCTTATCATCAACCGACATCATAAAAACCTTATGGGGCTTCTCGCTCACCCGCACCCAAACCAAATTGGGTGCTCTTGAGCCAGAAGCCTCATATTTATACTGCTCCCATAACTTTATTTTATGGGGACTCGACCGGGATAATATTTGGGATACGTATATTAGGGAAAATAGTGATAATATAAAGCATAGTTTAGTGAAGACTTAATTGAGTGTTTGCTGCGAGAGCACTGTTAACTAAAGAGACCATGAAGTACAGTTTGAACTCAAAGACAAAACGGTTTACTTTAAGTAAATTTGACTCGATCTCATGAATGTGTTTTTCGTGGAACTAAGGAAAGGTTATTTGAAGGTAATCTTCAGGTTGGGAATGGAGGAAATCAGAAATGTCCGTAAGCTCAGTATGGAGTGTCTGGAGGTTTAAACCTCGGAATACAAGTATAGCGAGTGAATTTGTCTGAAACCTTTTCAATTATGTTTTTGTATCAAATATTAAAAAAGTGACTCATTTTTTCCACTTTTTATTTTTTCTACTAACATTTTTTTAATTTTATTACAAATGTTGTACACATAAATAGAATTTAATAAGAGAAGGTATTAAGGAGCAGTTTTCGAAGATGCCAAATACATCTAGGGTCCTGCAAACAAAGAGTAGGGAGCACTATATGTAATTTATTTGAAAATGAATATTTTTTTACGTAATCAGAGTTTATTATTAAATTAGTTTATTTATCTTTCCCGATTACTACTCTTTTAATAGTGCATTCATGGTAACGTTATAAAGCTTCATTGGTATTATTAGGGATATATTACAGAATTTATTAATTATTTTTATTATTAAATAATAAGCAGCAATTTTAAAATGGTCAACATTTTAATATAGCTTATGAAGAACCATCGAAAAGCTTCCATTAAAATCAATTCACTATACGTGTTACACGCGCTACAAGCACTCCATACAGTTCCGGGCACCTCTTTAGAACCTCTAAAATTCACCATCCAATTGTGGGCAGAATGTTTATCATTGTACCCATGTCGTGCTGGATAGTATAGACAAAAACGAAATATTTTATTATCAAATAGTCACAAATTTCCTCCCTCAGGATTTACCAATATATAAAAGTTATACGAATAAATTGAAGAATGAAAGTATTAGCGGAAACTTGCGGTTGTAAGTTGATAATATTTTAAGATAGCAGCATAAAGTTCTGTCCTCTAGTTAGTCGAGGGTGTGAATTAATATTTACTAGTCTCAAGAAATGGGGAGAGTCTATAACGGCGGTAACTATAATGTGTATGAATAAAGTACCCACATTTGGGAAGAGACGACAGATCTAATAGTTTTAGTCGACTTCCGTAAGGAGGGAAAAGTAAAAGGTTACACCAGGATAAATGGCAAAGAGCGAGGCGTAGTAAGCGCTTTTGTACTGCTTCGATGAGCTTAGTATGCACATAAGAGGTCATCCAAACTACTGAACCATACTCTAATGTAGGGCACACAAAAGTACGAAATTGGGCTTTTAAGACAAAGAGATCTGTAAAGTTCCTTACACAACGTTTGATGAGACAAAGGGTTGAATTGGCTGGGTTAATGATAGCATCAATGTAGATTGCATACTCAAATTTAGAATTAGAAATTTAGAAGATGATCAAAAACGCTTTGCTGCCAAGATAAGGGTATGTTATAAATTGTATAACAATAGTCCAAAATCCAACTTTTACTAATAAAAGAGGTAAAACTGGACTTATTACCCTTCAATTCCAAATGAATCTTCGAGCACCATTCTGAAAAATAATAAGATCTCCATGGAGGTTTATAGTATCTTGACGAGATTCAATCAAGCGAAAGATTTTTAAGTCGTCCTTATAAGCAAGCAAGCAATCAGAGTGACCAAAGTTGTGCGTGGTGACAGTCTAAGCGAAAAGAGGGAGCGGATCTTGCTTTGTTGGAATTGGTTTAGTGAGCTACTGCTTGCAGAAGCTAAGGGGAATCAATGGCTCTAGACAGCAGCTGATCGATAAAGAGAATGTCTGAAATTTCGCGACGCATACTCAAAAGTTATAAGCCGATCAGTTCCAGACGGGAAGACTGAAATGGTCAGGCCAAGGCAGATAGCGCAGAGCGAAGCGCACTGATTTGATCCTGTACATATGGGTTGTTTGAGAATGAAACTACACCTGGCTAGCATACTCAAGTAAAGATCTCACAAAGGAGATGTGTAGGGATTTTGTAACGTAGGGCTTAGACAACTCTTTAGACCAGCGCTTTACAAAACCAAGGGAGGAGTTAGATCTACTTATGATATTATCAAGGTGGGGTCAAAAATTAATTTTCCATCGCAGATTATGCCCAGATCACGTAAACAAGTGGCAGAAAGTATGGATTCGTCGAATAGCAAACAGATCCTAGCGGATAAAGGGAGAAATTTATAGAAGCATCTGAGGGATTGACACGGAAACTTTGAGCTCGAGGAAGTTTTTGGCGCATCCTATATAAAAGATGACGAAATCTTCTTGTAAGTGTTGGGAATCAGTAGGGAATGAGATGCGCTTAAAGACTTTCATTTCGTCAGCTAAATGTATAGCTCCGAGTGTTTGATAATGCACTTTACATAATTAATTGTATTAATTAATTGTGGGACACCAGAATGGGCAACAAAAAGACTGGATAATGATGGACCAAAAAGGACACTATAATATCATGGTAAGATTTAACCTGGGAATGGTCAGATTGGAAAAAATAGTCCCTAAATGATTGGGGAAAAAAATGTGCAAAAAGGTTGGCTATAAAGGAGGTATCTACAATTTTGAGTATGGATGGGTAACCATTGGATTTCTTTTTGCTATTGATGAAGTTATAAAAGTCTAATTTCATTCGATTGAGGTAGTCACCATAAATGGATTCACTACGTTCGGAAAACAGAGTAAGGAGGGATGTCTGCCAGAGTTTCTACGAGGGAGAAAAGGTGCAGATAAGTTAACACAGGCGAATGTATAAGGAATCAAGAGCATTGTCGATGGATATATATTGTGTGATCGAACTAATGCCTGAATTGCTAAGGAGAGGGTTTATTTTTGAAAAGTCACATTTGTAGAAATTAAAAGAATAAGAAGGGCAAAGAGTTGTGCAAGAGTGGGAGTGTTCGTAGACGTCGAGAACACGAGAAGAAAGGGAGGGTGATAACTGTTAGGGGTGGAAAAAAGGTTGAATTGATTGAGTAAGTCGAGAAAACTAAATTCAGTTGTTTTCACGAGTTGTTAGTGACTCCGCTTACTTGCGCAAAACCAGAGTTAGAGAGATGGTTAGTAAAAAGAACTTTCCATTGGATGCTGAAAAGGTTAATCTAAACAAATAACTTCGTCGTTTGGATCAAATCGGTTAAGTAGCATATAGATCACTTCGAAGGCAAGCTTATAAGCTTCGAACGCTTAAGATAGCGGATATGGCTACAGAAGATATAAAGTATTCACTTGTTGAAGATTAGTTTAATGGTAACAAACTCGATCGTAGAGGAGTCGGAGTTCTTGAATAGGATGACATTGTAACGTTAACAGCCAGTAAGTCGCCATAGACCGAATGATCCTTACTGTCATCGCAGCCATCAATGCGGAAGGTGGTATAATGCGGGGAAGAGCTTATAATCACAGATACTGGGAATTAAGTTATTTTCGGTGAAGGGAGAAATGTCATGTCGAAATTTTTGGGAGCTGAGGAAAACGCTAAAGCTTTTGTGCGGAGCCCTCTAACGTTTTATAAGAATATCGAGAAGCTCTTTATGGCTTTAATAAGGTGGTATAATTTCGAAAGCGGGAGATAAGGCAAGAATGAATGGGTTACTTAAGTGCATTCAATATTGCACGAGTTGGTGCACGTGTTATGCACGTTCCTTGTCTTCTGTCTATGACAACTTTGATTTTCGATATCTTAGTTGCGTTCATTTACAAATATGTTTAGCTTAGCAATTTATTGTTTTGAAATGCGATTTTTTTCACTTAAAAGGGCAGGTACAGTATATTGGTTTAGAAAAAATTTACTTTCTTTTATTTTTTCTCACAATTTTTTTCCTTTTATATTAATGTTTTATAATAATAAAAGTCCAAAAAACTCTTGCTAACCTCTAGTCAACCCAAAACACATAGGAAATTGTAGCAATCAATCTTTTTCCATCAGAATAAATCAGAGTCCCTAATTCTTTTTGTTCTATTTCATACTATCTTAATTGAATTAATATCATCATAATTTGTAAAGTTTTGCATAATATTCACTATTATTTTTAATTTTCGAATATATGAAATCTGAAGTTGGAAGATACAATAAATCGAAATATGCATTTTTACGATATTTAGAAAATATGTACATACACAAAACATAAAATCAACATATGGTTAAATGTATAAAATTGAATTTGCAGAAAAATATGATGTGATGGCAATTTTAAGTTAAGATAAATCAATTTATATGCACTTCCAAAAAATTAACAGAATCCAGGATATTATTAAATTAACAGAAAAGGATATTTTAATAATAACAGTATAGTTATTGGATTTGCACTAGATATTTTCCTGAATATTTTGTGCTTAAACCAGTAGCACGACCAGAATTGCTGATAATTAAAAATTAGTTTTATTAATATACCTGCTCAGAATTTCAATAAGTGAGAAAATTATTAAAAAGTTATAAAAGAGGACCAATAACAGTTCATAATTAACTCAACAATTTTATGGAAAGTAGAACACTGGATTTTACATAATCACTAGAGAAATCGAAAAACTATTCAACTACTTAACAACTCTAAATTCGGACAAATTATTTAAAATTAGAAACCAAAAAAAAAAAAATTCGAATTGGTGAAAGTTTGAGGAAATTTATTTATTAAAATCAATTATTAAAAGTTTTGTTGTCATTTGAGAAAAATTAAATATTTTGTGGTCCAATAAAAATGGTGCAATATTGTGTGAATGTTTAGAGGGAATCACTGAAAACAAGAATAGTCTGTATTAAAAATATTCATCTGGGTGAATTTAGCTTATAAGTATTTTCCTGCTAAAATTCAATACAATTTGGTCAACGTGTTTGAGTTACTGTGATAAGGAGGTAAACAAACAAAAAGTTTTACGTATCGTTTACGGTTAACTATAGCTGCCACGAATAAAACAATTTTGAAAAACCATTTTTTTATTGAACTATTAATATTTTTTATTGAACTATTAATATTCACCAAGAACGAAAATTTGTTTCGAGCAAATTGCGATTGAAATGAAGCCGATCAATGTAAAACCCTCTACCTGCACTAACTTAAAATTTTTCTACTTCGTAATTTTTTGTGAATTTTAAATGAATTTTTGTTCAAATATTCTTCAAAATACATACTTTAAGAACGTATAAGAGCATTTATTTTTCCTACCCGTCAAAGTCGTGGGTCCATTTAAAATATATAAATTGTTAAGACGAACAAGCTTTTGAATAAGAGAATTAATAATAAAGATAAGTTTGGCTATAATTCACTTTGAACTAACATTCATATATACCCGTATATGCATACATGAATTGGTTAATTTGTTGATTATACATATACCAAAACGTTTTTTTACGTGATAGATACGTTCCTAAAAATACGCGCCTACAGTTTGTGCAAAAGGAACTCCTGTCTCCATAAAAATGCGGGTTGATTCAAAACCTGAAATATAAGCCAAATAATTTTCCAAAAGTCTCTCGTCTACTAAAACACAAATTTAAACCAAATGAACCGTTGTTATTTTATTTATACTTAGTCATTAATTTCGGTGGATTGTCAATAAATGAAATTTGTTTATTTGAAATTTTGTAATTTGAAACAAGAAATCAAATCGGAATGAATAGAATTTTTTATTTAGAATTTTAGTAGAAACAAGAATGCATTTCAATTCTTAAAATTTGCAAATAATATGTACTTTTTCTTAACTTAAACTTTCGTATAAGAATATTATTTTTACATCCCATTTCGCATTATAATAAATTCGCGGAAAATATGATTAAAAGTAAATAAACCCCTTCTAAAGCAAAATCTTTGAATTAGAAAACGAAATTTCCACTTTATTTTAGCACCCAATTATTTTTCGACTTATTACTTTATTCGGAACAAAATTTTAGACTTCTGGAAGCTTTCGAACTCATTCTGCTTTAAGTACAAAATGTGATAGTTTTCAAAAAGGGCACAGTCAAATTTGACATAAGCCAAAAAACTAATAAAAGGTCGGTAGTCAGGAAATTAATATTCTATATGTCCTAAATCTACATGTTACCGGTATTTTACCATATTTGTCGTATTTTAAGAAAGTTAGTTTAGCAATATTTTTATTTGTGAACAAGTAGTATATATAATATATGAAACACAGTGTATAATATATAATAAATAATTAATAAAATATTCTAATTAAACTAATGTTCCGTTATTTCAACAGTGTAGTATATGAATACACTCAAATAATAAATTTATTTGGTTCGATCAGCTAATAAAATATCAATTTTGTTTTTTTATAGTATTTAAATGGTGGTAAAAATATTGCTTTTACTGTACGTGTAGAATAATTTGTGAATTACAACTTATAATGTATATATAACTGGGTGAAATATAGCCTTAAATTAGAGTAAATGGAATGTATTATGAATATTTAATCTAATAATTTAAATAGTAAGAGTTATAGGCCTGTTGTATTCTTAACTTGAGAAATCCTGGGAAATGTTTCACTTCACGTAAAGGATTTAATACTGGTAATCCTGTAGCTTTAGCAGTAGTAGAACAGAATATAATGAAAAGGGAACTCTGTGAAGGGGAAACCCATAAATTCTTAAGCGTATCCGAGAAGGTCTAGACCGCATGTGTCCTGTTGGAGAGAGCCCACGCAGAACAAACAATTTCATCACAGCTCATGCGCTTTTTCCTCGCAGGAACTCGCCTATTTGTACAGAATGCCAATGGCATCGATCTATACATAACTTTTACTTTTGAATATATAAGGGTTGGTGTCATAATATTTAATTCAGTTTTAGTTGAACTGTGGCCGGGTGAACTTTCCGTGCATTAAGATATGAGCTGAAATTTGAGCAGTTTAAGGTGAATAATATTCGGAACGAATGATATTTTCCGGTAGTAATAGTAAAAAGCAATTATACATTTTGTTTCTTTAATTTTATGTGAATTATATATAAACTGAGTTACCTGCTCAATGAAACAGAACAGGAGCAAACCTGGAAATGTTAAGGAACGTTTATAATTTCTGTGCTGTGTCTGGTGAGCAGTAGTCTTGGTGGACGATATTGCGAATTCGATTTCTCGGCCGTAATTTTGTACTGTTTGAAGTACTTGGTGCAATATGGATAAACAGCTTTGACAAACAACTCAAATAAAATATGGAATATCATTTTAACATCTCACACTACTACTAGCACCACTAGTAACTGGAAAGCTTCAAGAATATTCTTTATATGTGTAGCTGAGTACCTATTTAAAAAAATAAAATCCAAAAACTCCATGAATCCGCGAAACATAGAGTTTGCAATAAAATGAATACTCATTCGTGGATTTTGAGACTGAAGATGTTCATGGCCAGCATTCTGTTTTCAAGCATTTTGTGTGAAAGAAACATCTCTAGACAAAAATATCAGCAGATTCAGATTTACCATGATGGGGTGGAGCCATCTTTAATGGTCAAAGGGGAAAACAATTTACGGTACGATGCACCCGATGATTGTCGCTATCGGTTTATTACTGCCGAGGAGGTTTCATTAACTTGTAATCTGCGTACAGTGAACAGCGAATTTGATACCACAAACTTCAGTGTAATACCTTCAGAGTATACTATTGCATTAAGTGTCGTGTGCAATAATGAGGTAAAGGCGAAAAGCTCCTTGGAACCTCGGAGTTTCATACACTTAACGCGTCTTCAGGAATTGAACATTGAGTATTGTAAAATAGCCAAATTTTCATCTGGAGTACTAACAGGGCTCGGAAATCTTAAGAATTTTACTCTCCGCACCAACAACATTAACTGGCCGTCCTTGAACTTAGACATCGAGGCAAATTCCTTTGCAGCAACGAAAAACCTAGAACAATTAGACTTAAGCCAGAACAACATTTGGTCACTTTCAGAGAATATATTTTGTAGCCTTAATGGACTAATGTTCCTGAACTTGAGTGGTAACCGTCTACAGGATCTAAACGAATTGGGGTTCCGTGAAAAATACAAGGAGGATAACACCAGCAATAAAAATCCAGATGTGCCTCTGCGAGCACCTTGTTCTCTCGATTTGGAGATATTGGATGTGTCCCATAACCATTTCGTTTTAATGCCAGCCAATGGATTTGCTATCCTTAAAAGACTGAAACAACTTAAGTTGAATAACAATGAAGTCTCAATGGTAGCAGACAAGGCTTTAAATGGATTAAAGTACCTTCAGATCCTCGATTTAAGTTCAAACAAGATAGTAGCTTTACCGTCAGAATTGTTTAGCGACCTAGCACCGAATATTCAAGAAATATATCTTCAAAACAATTCAATTAGTGTACTTTCACCAAAGCTTTTTACAAACCTAGAACAGCTTCAAGCATTAGACCTTTCTCATAACCAAATTACTTCGACATGGATTGATAGAAATACATTCGCTGGCCTCATTCGCCTGGTTCTTCTAAATTTGTCATACAACAAAATTACCAGATTAGAACCTGAGTTTTTTTCTGATCTTTACACCCTCCAGATACTAAATTTAAGGTACAATCTGCTCGAAAATATTGTCGCCGATACGTTTTCCCTTATGAATAATTTGCATACGCTCTTACTCTCCCACAATAAATTAAAATACTTGGACGCCTACGCACTAAATGGGCTCTACGTCCTGTCTTTGCTTTCGTTGGACAATAATGCGTTGGCTGGTGTGCATCCGGAAGCTTTTAAAAATTGTAGCTCTTTACAGGACTTAAATTTAAACGGGAATCAACTCAAGTCAATCCCACTAGCACTACGAAATATGTTGCTCCTACGAACTGTTGATCTCGGGGAAAATCTAATATCAGTACTTGATGAAGCAGCATTCCGTGGTTTAACTAATCTATATGGTTTGCGTTTAATCGGAAATTTCTTGGAAAATATTACTGCTGGTGCATTCAAGGACCTTCCCAGCCTACAAATACTCAATCTAGCCCGTAATCGTATTCAATATATCGAACGTAATGCATTCCTAGTAACGCCTGCTATTCAAGCTATTCGATTAGATGGAAATGAAATAAAAGATATTAACGGGCTTTTCAGCAACATGTCCAACTTGCTCTGGTTGAATATTTCGGAGAATAAGCTGAAACATTTTGATTTCGCCTTTATTCCTACTGGCCTTCAGTGGTTGGATTTACATAAAAATCAGTTAACTGAACTATCAAACAGACATAGGCTTGATAGCCAGCTTCGTTTGCAGACTCTAGATGCAAGTTTTAATCATTTGACTCGGGTGGCGGCAAATTCCATTCCAAACAGCATTGAACTTCTTTTTCTTAATGATAATTTTATAATTATGGTGGAGCCCCACTCATTCATGCATAAAACAAATCTCACACGTGTTGACCTATATGCAAATCAAATAACAACCTTAGATATTAAAGCACTTCGTATTCTTCCTGTACCAGATAACAAGCTTCTACCCGAGTTCTACATCGGAGGAAATCCTTACGTGTGTGACTGTAATATTGACTGGTTACAGAAGATTAACTATTTGGCATCCAGACAATATCCGCGAATTATGGACATAGAGACAATATACTGCAAATTGTTAAATAACAGAGAGCGTGCCTATATTTCATTATTAGATGCAGAACCTAAACATTTTCTTTGCAGTTACAAAACACATTGCTTTGCTCTGTGTCATTGCTGCGAATTTGATGCCTGCGATTGTGAGATGACCTGCCCCAATAATTGTACATGCTTTCATGATCAAAGTTGGTCTATAAACGTTGTTGAGTGCTCCAAAGCTGGATACAATGAGATGCCGTCAAATATTCCTATGGACACTACTGAAGCATATATTGATGGTAATGATCTACACGAGCTATCCGGACATAGTTTTATTGGCAGAAAAAATCTTATTGTCTTATTTGCGAATAATTCTAAAATACAATTAATCTACAATACAACATTCAGTGGCCTGAAACGACTCATGGTGCTCCATCTGGAAGAAAATCGAATATTCAAGTTGCTTGGGAACGAATTCAGAGGTTTAGAAAATCTACGTGAACTCTACCTACACAATAATAAAATTTCATACATCGCCAATGGGACTTTCGTAGAAATGCGTAAACTTGAAGTGCTGCGTATTGACGGAAACAAACTGGTTCATTTCGAAGTTTGGCAGTTGGGGCTTAATCCTTATCTTGTAGAAATTGGACTCTCAGATAACATGTGGTCGTGCGAGTGTGGTTACTTAAACAAATTTCGCAATTACTTACAAATCAGTTCCGCGAAAATTATTGATGCAAATCGGGTTGCTTGTGTTTATAATAATTTGACTAGTATATTAAAGGAAAAGAATGGTACTAAATGTACTCTTAGAGAAAGTATATCAACGTATGTTCGTACGAGTGAAATTGAAGAATTACTGCCATTGTTACTGGCTGCAACTTGTGCATTTATTGGATTTTTCGGCCTTATACTGGGTATCTTTTGCTATAGACATGAGTTGAATATGTGGGCACATACGAATTGTTTTCTAAATTTGTGTTTTAAGTCGTCAGATTTCATGGATTCCTTCGATAAGGATAAACTCTATGATGCTTATCTTACGTACAGTCTTCAAGATGAACATTTTGTAAACCAAATATTGGCCAACACCCTGGAAAACGACATCGGATATCGATTATGCCTTCATTACCGTGATTTCAATGTGAATGCCTATATAGCAGATACAATTATGGAAGCGGTAGAAAGTTCGAAGAAGGCTGTTATTGTTCTCTCAAAAAATTTTTTATACAACGAATGGACTCGCTTTGAATACAAAAGTGCTGTTCATGAAATTGTAAAACGACGAAAGCGACTAGTATTTATACTTTACGGTGACTTACCTCAGCGGGATATAGACGCTGATATGAGACATTATTTAAGAACGAGCACTTGTATTGAGTGGGATGACAAGAAATTTTGGCAGAAACTTAGAATTATTCTGCCACATATACGCAAGGGTCACTGTTTGACAAAGCAGTCTGGTGTAAATATTTACGCCACAGCACACGATTACGGCGGGCCTCGACCTGATTGTGCAAAACGATTCGACTGCAGCAATTACACAAGTATCAATGATTGCAGTCGGAATTATAGCAACAGTTTTGATGTTGTTCCTTGTAAGTTTAATTCCATTGATGATAGCGGCCAAAAGAATAATTTGGGAGTAAAAAGTTTGGAGCGGAAACATGAGTATGCTGTTCCTTCCAACTGTCTAGTTGGGTCTTCGTCCAACTATAATGCAGGATTTGAACGAATGAGCCCCGCAGATTTTAACTGCGATTGTTGTACTACTACAAAATTTAGTTCTTCGGCGGGAAACACTGGCTGTGATGTTTCCAGTGAATGCAACCATTCTTTATCAAATTCTGCTTCTGGCTTCATTGTCTCTGGAGGAGGAAGTGGTAGATCCAGTAGTATAAATCCAAACTTTGTAACCTTAAACTTGTGTCAAAATAATACCAGCATTGGAGATAGTGTTTTAAATTATTCTAAGAAGTGCAGCGGTGATTCTTCCAGGCATCAAGAAAATGTATGTCGATGTAACAATTACGGATCAAATCCTTCCTTAGCCGATGCCGTTAGTATGGAAAAGCGAATGCCTAAAAACCTTTGGGCGTAACAGTCATTTTATTAAATATTTTTCAATTAACTGGATCTACAGGAATCATAAATGGTCTATATGCCTTTTACGTGATAGTGTAGATACAATGATAGTAGTTTACGCTCTGTTGTGTTGACATATGAAGTTCTTTTGTGGAGGACTTTTCTATGTACAATTACGTTTTGATTGCATTTATGTATTAATAACAACAGTCGAATTTATTGCTTTAATTTTTAATGAATACTTCGGTAGTAGTAAACATTTCTAATTCAGATGCCAGAGTGGTCAACAAAGGATAATAATCTCAGGTTTACGTGATTACTTCCACGCTGATGAGAATCATTTCAGCTCTCGATCGAGTAAGATAGAGACTTTTAGACTGATCATACTAACTGTGAATCGTTCTAAGTTACCAGATTGTATAGTTATTAAGTTGTTGCCACTGATGATAAGTTCAAGTTAATTCCACGAAATAAGTTTCTGTAACAGTTTTAATAATCTATCGAACTTTAGGATTATATAAATTTATTTGTTGTTGTTATTCGGATTCGATCGACTCATTAATTATAATCATTTTGTAAATACTAAAATTATTTACAAATATGAATGCTGGCTTTCATTTTTACAAATAACAGCAGAATTTGGTGTTAATTTTTTTTTTTTGACTCACCCATTAATTGTAATAATTTTGTAAATACAACTATAATTTACAAACATTAACACTGACTTTTATTTTTACCACTTGTGCGTCATGTCTTTATTTTTATGGTAGTATTTCCCTGAAAGCAAAATTCAATGTAATATTTGTTTATATTTTAGGAAATAACACTGGTATTAAAATTATTACGATTTTTTTTTTTTGGTAAAAGAACAATCTACGTCCATTTCTTGGAAACAGTTATGATTCGTAAGAAAAACGATTCCTTTTCTAGGAAAAACTTAAGCAATATATTTCAAAACCCCCTGTGTGGCATTGAATTCGTAAATGCAGCGAGTAATTCTGCTAGTAGACGTGTAATGAAATTGCTTTCCTTTCGATGACCGCTTCTGAAGAATATGCAACACAAGGGGTAAAATTTGTTCTCAAGGGAATTTCAACTTGGTTCTGCTACCGACAGCATTTTTGAGTAAGTGTCATTTCTCCGAAGAAAACAAGACCCCTCTAGAAAATTGTAGCTCTTTATCATTTGTCATTGTTATTAAGTGTTTCCGATAATCTTAAAATTCAAGCAAAAAATAAAGTATATATATATGTATATGTCAATAAGTTTTCCTCTTATGTATTAAAGCACCTGCCTTTAATAATTCAGTTTTATTATTAACGTTCTTAGTCATTTTCAGATTTCTATGAGCAAGAATATTTTAGATCTTACGTAATGCTTTTTGTAGAGATTTATTAAGATTAGAAAAAAAAACAGGTTACAATTTTAGATTTGCATTTTGATAAGTTTTCATTTGATGTCCAATACGATGACCTTAAAATAAAATAAATTATTGCCGTCTCTCCCATTCCCAAAAAGCCAATTCATATTCTAAATTCGTATTCGTTTATTTAAACTTCTTTAATTACGCCTAGTACTACTAATATATAGGATAAAAGCAATCTGAAATATATTTTCTTGAAAATAATATTGAAATTTCGAATTCTGAGGTTTCTAGGCTTCGAATTCTGAGGTTTCTAGGCTTTTGTAGTTTTAATGTACTAATATATTAATATACTAACATGTTGATATGAATATTAAGAATTGCTCTTTCTGTTCTACCTTCACGATTTTGCCTGTGGTCTATGTACCTTCAAAAGTTTTCAGGATTTAAAATTCGAAAGAGTTGTAAGAATACACTCAAACCTGGTTTTATGTGGTGTATAGAGACCATATAAGAAAACGCAAAAAAACATTTCAAAACTTCAAAAATAGCTGTAAAATATAGTTTTATCAACAAATTTAAAAAAAACTTTTATGCGGCATATAAAAAGTTCCAAAGACAAAATATTTCAAATCCTCATTATGAAGCTAGAAATTGCTTTCCTGAACAAGATACAATAATGAATTTACATTTTTAAATATTTTACGTACAATTAGCAACACTTTAAAAGGCAGATTCATCTCAGTCATATATTTTTTAACTTCTGGTACGAAGCAATCGTTGAACCATATTGACGTAACCCATGTTTTCATATTGGCCATACAAAAGGTTCAGATATATTTTTGCTTTTTAGGGCACTTGGGTTTAAGATTTATTTATAATGGCGGAGTTTAACACTCTTGTACCAGATGCATTACTACGAAATAGGAATGTTACTTGGTAGCTTTAAAATCTTTTGCAGTTTTCTTAGGCTTAGCGATGAATCTTCAGTTGGGCATTTGCATCCAAAACAATTCAGTTTCATTAATCTGAGAAAAAACTGGTTGGTTGAAATCATATCAATAATATTTAGACAAAACTTTAAAATATGAAAAGGCTTCAACTCTAAATATGAAGAGAATTAAGAGACTGCTTGCTTTGAGGAATGGTGCTATATATGACATAAATTATTTTATTACAGGTACTGTCGCAAACGATTCCATGTATATTGGAAGCTCACTGCAAAGCTTACATATGTTCATGTACAAATAGTCAAAGCAATCAGTGCGAATGAATAAAAATTGATAATTCCTTACTTGTTGGTGAAAAAAGATTGGATGATAAATCAATTTTAGAGAACTGGACATGTATTACTCCAAAACAATGTTTGATGAACTTTCTTGGACTCGCCAAATTTATTAGGGCATAAAGACTCGCACTGGTCTGAGAGGTCGACATTTTGAACGCTAAGATAACAGTGTAAAATATGACGTATTTATTTGATCTTATAGGGTTCTCAAGTTTGGACATTTTTTATGAAAATTAAAAAAAAGTGCTAACTTCAGGAAGGTACTCGCACACGGGACGAAAAAGTGAGAAGCATAATAGTTTGTAATACATAAAACAATTTTTGTATTTCCGGTCTATGAAACCGGGCGCGAGTGTGTTATGGTTAAATTCAAAAGAACCGAAACCAACCTATATATATTGTAGTGTGGAAATAAGAGAGCCGTGCAATATGCGTAAAAATTTGCAAAACTTTTCAAAATCGTAGAAAATAGTTCAACAATATTAATAGTGAGAACGGGATATTCAAGACTAGCCTGTCGCATTAATTAACCTTTTATCCTTCGTTTTTAGGTATATGCATATAAAAAAAATATAAATAAAACTAAATTGTTACTTTTGTTATTTTTGACGATAAAAACACTGATCAAATGATACATTTTACTATACATAGCATTATTTTTATTGTTCTTTAAAGCTTCTTTAACAAATATTTTCATTAGCTATTGGCTGGTAGTGGCATTTTAACCGGAAAGAAAAATATTCTGTGACAGTTGTATCTGTATCAATAGAACTAAAATAAATTAAATTAGTTTCCAAGAGAAAAATAAATATTCAAGTAATGTGTGCCTGTTTCAGAAATAATATGAGACATGTTTCATTTCGTTATGTTATGCGGCATGTAATATCTGGCGCATAGCGTCTGTTTTACTAATGTTAAAAATAATGTGTAATATCTATATATTACCTATGTGACAAATGGCATTACACATAAAAACTGAAACATTAAATATGGTGAAAAGTGTTTATATAAAATGGTATATATACACACAAAAACAACACATTTAGAATGACACGTGATATGTGATATAAAAACATTACATAATAATACATTATGTAACACATGAAGAACAGTAATGTGACAGGAAATTAATACCATGTTTTCATCCACATTGACATATCCAATATCCCACGGGAGAAATAAAGTTATGCAGGTTGCGAAAAAAATATTTACGATAAAAAAACTCGTGTGCTTGTTAGAAGGTACATCTTTGTAATATAGATTTAAGTGTTCGAGATAATAAAAGCCGGAATTGTAAAGGAATTAGACTGAAGAATATTAATCACTATTTAGGTTATTTTACTGAAATAGAACCACAACAACTACAACCTAGGAAACCCCTAAAGCTTTACTTCCGAAAAAATTTCTTTGACATTAATTCAAATTATATAATAGATCATGATAGCTACAGAGTTCTTATTATTCCACTCTCTTTACATGTTCCACTGTTACTTAACGGTGAAAAATAGAGCAAAATTCAGCTTTAAGAAATTTTCAAAATGCAAATACATCACAAATGAAATTATTGAATGTTTATCTGCGAGCTCAGAAAGACTAAGGCTAAGACAGGCTAATCATACACTACATAACCCCGATTCGACAAAAAGTAACCCTCATTTAAACTTCAAATTAACAAGAATAACCGGAAAAAATCCAAACAAAAGAGGATCTTATTCTTATTCTTATTCT
>MNCL01000414.1:0-29781 GCA_001932985.1 Proctacanthus coquilletti
AAAAAAAAAGTTGATTTAAATTAAATAGGCATTTGTTTTTCTATAATTGTGAAAAAGATCGATATGAAAATTTTGAATATAATAAAAAAATTTATTCATCAAAAAAAAGAAACACAAAAACATGAAATCGATTACTACAATTTATGATTTTTAAATTTAAATTAAATTCTGAAATTATTACTTCCTTTAATTAATTCCTTAAAATCAACTTGCTAAATAAAAAGTATAATCGTTTAATTTTCTATAAGATGGAAATTCGAGTTTCGGACGGCAAGGGTATCGTTTGTTTGTTTCTCTTGAACTATTGAGATTTTAATAATACCCAAGAAAAAAAAAACAATTATATTAAATAGACTTTAGTAAAGAGTGTTCTGTCGTGTAAAAAATAGAGAAATTTTTAAAATTATATTTAAGAGAACGTTTTTAAAGTTAACCGCACAGTTCAGCTTTAACTAGCCTCTACAGAATTTCGAAATATTCGAAGTTTAAGCTTTACACTCGGGTTTTGTTTTTTGCTTTTAAATGTACGAACAAGAAATAAATCGATTTTGTTTTTTTTTTTTAAATCAAACCTGATAGAAGTTTACGCCCTTCCTACTTTTTAAATTAAAATAAAATAAAAAAATAAAAATAAAAAAAGGTAGTAATTTTAGAAGATTTTTTTCTTCGAATTTGCTGGGCTTTTTTTCTTTTCTTTTTTTTTTTTTTGAGAGGGTTGATTACAAAGTAGTGTTGTTGTTGCGGCTATTTCAACCCCTATCCAGTCCCGGGAATCTCGTGTTGTCCCAGTTTCCATTGACTATTCCAGTGCCTCGTACTTTTGATTGGTTGATACTTGTTTTTAAGGTTCTGCAAGGGGGTAAGGGGGCAGTGAGTAGCGTCAATGGTATGTGGTTTTTTTTTTCTTGGTCTTGTAATTCCAGAAATTCCAGTGAACGGGATTCAAGAGGGATAAGGGACGGGATAAATGTCAAAGTAAGAACTTTCATCGCGCACGGTGGCACACGGTGGTTTTTTTCCCATTTTCTAGTGGCTGACACAAATTTCTGGAGATCCCGAATAGACGAACTATTGAAAAATAATACTAAAAAAATCAAAAGAAAATAATAAAAAAAAATAAAGAGGAAAAAATATATAAAATAATAAATTTTCTAGATTAATTTTTGTGATCGATTTTATTCGGGAGAATATTAATTCACATTAAAGAAAAAGGAAAATAAGGGGTCTGAATTCAATTATTATATTATTCTTTATTTTAATTATATCATTTATTTTTTTTTTTTGTTTTTTGTTTTTGTACGAGAGAAAATCTTGTGTTGTTCTTTTTCTTATAGTTTTGTTAGTTTTTATTCTATGGATTTCTGTGAAACCCGGAGGGAATCTGTTTCTTCCTCCAGGAGAGCGAAAAAGGTGCAAATTGGACAATTTTTGATACCCGAATGAAAGATCAATTTGGTGAAATAAAAAATAAAATAATACTTTTCCTGAGGACACTGAGACAATGCTGTTGAAATTTTACTTCTCCAGGATAGGGCTGTGGGACGTCCCGTAGAGGGTGTGGGGGAGTACGTGCAAAATGTGTTAATTATAGAAGTAAAAGAAAAAAAAAATAACACTTTTTTTTCCTACAAAATTAATAGAAAAGAAAACATCAATTAGAAAAGGGGTTTGTTTGGTGCTTGCAGCTGGAGAGAAGTAAAATTGGCCCCTTTCCCAGAAGAAAAAAGAAAGAATAAATAAATAAATAAATAACAAACCGAACAATTGAAAAATAATAATAATATTTAATTAATTGTTCCTTATGTTCTGTGATCACGGTGTCGTGTGGCAAATTCGAAATTCGGGGATGATGAAAAGAACTGGATACGTTTTTCTGTGGTGTTGTGGCTACCGGCCCTAAATTTAGAAAATAAAGTGCAATATACCATTTAAATAATAATAAAAGAAATTTTTTTCTGTTGTTTGTTGCTTTTCAGCGCAAAAAAGAAAAAAAAAGAAAACAATGTAAAAAATATTACCGTGATCGTAGGATTTTATTAAACACACGGGTCATTTAAAAATAGAAAGAAGTAATATTAATATATTAAAAATAAAATAACATACAAAGTATAAATAAGAAAAAAAGAAGAAAAAAAAATCAATGCTTTTAAGGCGGTTTCGTAGTGCAGATTGTGCCCTTTCTTCAAATCCGTCGACAACACACTACTACAAATAAAACTTGGAACAAGTGATAAATATCCATACACGGGATTTTGTTGTTATTTTTTTTTTCTGTGCGCTGGTGCTGCCTAGTTGCCCTCAAAAGGAGGAGCTTGTCATATGCCACCACCTTCGACGAGAATTCATCATCATCATCATCATCGTCTTCTTCTTCTTCGGGTCTCTATGACCCGCCTGTGAACTGTCAAAAAAAAAAAAACGCATATTTATGTAAAGCATAGTTGATATTTTCCCGGGGGGGGGACATACGTTCGCGCAATTTACACCACGAGGGGCGAGGTAGTATAGTTATACAAAAAAAAAAAAAACAACAACCAATCAACCCTCAGGATTCTACAACCCCTTCTATTTAAACAGAAAAACAAAAAAAAAAAACAAAAAAAGCCTGCGACACTTCAAATGCATTCCTTGTGGAGTTATTTTTTTTGGTCCAAGTTTCGTTTATCACTCCCAGTCCGGGACTCAGAGACTCAAATTCAATTTAATTATCATCCCCTGAAGAGCCCCCTAAGAAGATATTAAATTCCTCCTGGTGCCTGGGTAAGTTTGAGTAATAAAATTGATTTTTTCCAGTGCATGGCCTGCATTCTATTTCCTTTATTTATTTATTTATTTGTTTATTTATTTTTTTATACAATTAGTTGCACCAAAAGAAACCAACAAAAAAAAAAAAATTAAATAAAAATTAGTTGCAATTTTCTTAGTTATAGTTTTTTCTATGCCATTACTTATTTATCACAAAATGAAAAACAATGCAAAGAACTTCGGTGGATATGGTTCCTTTTTATCGCACAATATTCTTGTAAATATACTCTAAAAGGTTTTATTATTATTTTTCTCTTTTGGTCGTATGCTATTTTCTCATCAGTTAACAGAATTTTTTTTTTTTTAAATTATTATTATTATTATTATTAATATTGTTTTGGATTCATTAAATTTATTTTTAAAACATTTTTGAAGCATTTTTATTTATTATCGAAAACCCTGGTATCCTGATTTTTATCCCTTTCGGTTATTCACTTTTAAAATCCATCCCATTATCGAAGTCACAATTACTAAAAATAAAAAAGAATATTTATATGGAAAGAAAAAAAAATTCTATTAATAATGAAAAAAAGTAAAGATGAAAATTCAATCGGCAATTATATAAAAAAAAAAAGAAAAAAGCTGCTTTTCAACGTTGATCTGGGGTCTTAAGATGAGCATGATCGATTTTTGGAATTGTGGGTGGTGTAAATACTCTAAAATAAAAGAAATAAATCATTTAAATTCATTTAAAAAAAAAGGGGATACACTGTTTTTGCTATTATTAACGTTTTTAAATAAATTTAAATCATTTAGATAGATCTGCTGGATTTTTTTCTCTAAACTTTTTCACAAAAAAATTAAATAAAGTGCGATAACAATATGCTTTTTACTATTATTATTAATATTACTCTTTTTCTTTTATAATTATTTAGAGTAGAGTAACAAAGGTTTTTTTTTTTTTCTAATCTAAATAGAATTGCTATTAACACCTTTTCCTCTATATTTTTAAATTTAACGGTTCGAAATTGTTTTAATATTGCGTTATTAAAAATTTTTCTACTACTAATAGAACTTTTTTTTTTTTTGTTTGTTTGTTTGGGATTTTAGATTTTATTTCTAATATTTAATTGTCACTTTTTAGAGAGAATATAATTGAAGAATAATCGGTTTTAATCTCTTCATTATTTTTATTTTTTTGGTTTTTGGTTTTTTTTGTTTTTTTTTTTTGTTCTTTTTTTTGTGCACCTTCATGTACCTACTACATTTATTTATTTATTTTTTTCATGCGACAGAGATGAAATTGATTCAAATTCACGTGGTACACGTGCTCTAAGGCCAGCTAACGCATTACAGCGTTCGGCTACATTACCAGCTAATCCAAAAAGACGTCCAACAAAAAGTCGTGTAACATTTCGTGTACGTTCACCATCAACTGATCAAAATAATAATAATAATAATAATAATATAAAAATGACATCGGAATATCAAAATGATTTATTACAACCGGGTCATGTTGTTAAAGAACGTTGGAAGGTTGTAAGAAAAATTGGCGGAGGAGGTTTTGGTGAAATTTATGAAGGCCAAGATTTAATAACACGTGAGCAAGTTGCCTTAAAAGTTGAATCGGCTAGACAATTAAAACAGGTACTTAAAATGGAAGTAGCTGTATTAAAAAAGCTACAAGGTAAAGAGCACGTCTGTCGTTTTATTGGCTGTGGAAGGAATGATCGTTTTAATTATGTTGTAATGCAATTACAAGGAAAAAATTTGGCTGAATTAAGGAGGGCACAACCACGTGGTGCATTCTCTTTAAGCACAACATTACGATTAGGTCTACAAATATTAAAAGCTATTGAATCGATTCATTCTGTTGGATTTTTACATCGTGATATAAAGCCCGTATGTATTATATGATAGAAAAAAAAATAAATAAAAAATAAAATAATATACGCTGAGAGAAAAATGTTAATATTACTACAAGAAGACAAAAGGAAAGCCATGAGAAAATTTTAAAATCGATTTTGACCCTTTTATAAACATGATCTCTAAGATCATAGTATAACAAAAAAAACCGATCACGTACAAGTCCTTGATATTCCTGAAATAACAAAATTCAACTTGTAATATAAAATTAACAATTATTTGTTATTATATTTATTAAAATAATGGTATTTCCTGATCAGTAGAGGTCAAAATATTTCAAATTCATTCAGATCATGACAGTGCATAATTCCATTATTTTTTTTTTAAATAGTTTTTAATTATCCCATTAAAAAAAAACAAAAAATAAATAAGACATATCAGTTTGTTTTTTAAATGTGATTTTATTCACTCTACACTATTAAAGAAATAAAAATTATATCATTATTTCGGTATATTAAAGTAACAAAAAAGAAATAAAAATTGATGATAATTTAAAAAATAAAAAACCAAATAAAATTTCTCTCTCAGTGTAATTATTTTTTATTTATTTTAATTTTATCTTTATTTAGATCTTTAGTATGCTATCGTATTTTATTTTATAGAGTAATTTTTCGATCGGTCGACTACCGTACAATTGTCGACGTGTCTATATGCTAGATTTTGGTTTAGCACGACAATATACAACCGGTACAGGTGAGGTCAGGTGTCCGAGAGCAGCGGCTGGTTTTCGTGGTACGGTCAGGTATGCATCAATAAATGCCCATCGTAATCGTGAAATGGGCCGTCATGATGACCTATGGTCATTATTTTATATGCTTGTCGAATTTGTAAACGGTCAATTACCGTGGCGTAAAATCAAAGATAAAGAACAAGTTGGATTAATGAAAGAGAAATATGATCATCGTTTATTACTTAAACATCTGCCATCAGATCTTAAGCAATTTTTAGAGCATATACAATCGTTAAAATATGCAGATAGGCCAGATTATACTGTAAGTTAATATTATTTTGATATATATTAAAAGATACTTTTTATATTTATACCAGTTGTATGGTGGTTTTTTGTTTTTTTTTCGTTTTTTTTTTCTCTCTATGTATAATAAACGTATAGATGCTGGCTTCACTTTTTGAACGTTGTATGAAACGTAGAGGTGTTAAAGAATCTGATCCCTATGATTGGGAAAAGACTGATGCTATTGCTAATTCGAATACTAGTCAAGGTAACAATGTCCCAGCACAGGCTAAAAATGAATATGTTCAGGGTCAAGTGACTCAAATGACTGTAGCTGCATCAAATGCTAGTGGAACAGAATACGTAAATATATATAATAATTTTATTAATTGATCAATAGAATAATTATAATAATATTTTTTTTTATATAGGCAAGAAGGCGTAATGAAATTGATACAGTTCAAATGGCAACAACAGAACCAGTGAACCATCATAAAGATAAAGTAATAAATATATCTGTTTATTGTTTTTATTTTGTTTTTTTTAACAATAAATTTTATATATTTTATTTGAAAGGTTGATAAAAATTGTAATGCAACAACATCACCACATAATGAAATTATTAATACGGGAATTAATCAAAATAATAGTTCACATCAAATACAACCGTTACAACAATTACAACAGACTATTCCTCCAAATCAGCCTAGTACACCGTCTGGTGCTGTAAAACCTCAAAATCAGCAACAGAATGTTAATGCTATACTACAGAATAGTACACCCGTTCAGCCAATTAAAGTTTGTTTTTATTTAAATTTTTATATAAAAATGTATATATTTTTTAAATTCATTCCTTTATATTTTACTATAGGTGCAAAAGGTTCCCAGCGATGCAATGATTAATTTATCATCTCGTGATCGTGATATTGTTAAATCTCAGTTCCATCCTCGTAGTGATCAACAGCATAATTTTCAACAATCTATACAGAAAAAGTTTACAACAAATCAAGAATCAAATCAAAATCAGAATAGTCCGATTAAACAGCGTCGTTCAGCATCACAAATTGAACCGAATGAAATTGATGCATATTATTCAAATGAGAATGTAACACCACCATTTAAGCCACAAGAAAAATCTACATATGGACGTTTAAGAGTATTAACAGCTCCACCGACAAGCGTTCATGAATTAGTCGCATCTGAAACTGGATCACCGCGTGATAATGATAATTCAGCTTTTATGTTTGGTAATATTAAGGGTAGTAGTGGCAGTGGTGTAGATCTTCTACGTAATCCTATACCATTAAGTGGTCCAGGAAGTAGTAGTAGACGTTATAATTTGAGACCATCATCGGGTACAGGATCAAATCAAAGATTAAGTGCTGGAAATCGTGATCATTCTGTAACGCAATTTGCCTTAATAGATGATGAAAATGTTTCAGCATTGCAACAGGTTACAAAAGGTGGTGGAGCTTTAACATTAGCATCACAATGGAAAAGCCAATTTGATGATTCTGAAGAGACAACTGATAATGAATGGAAACAGGAACCACAAGTGAGTTATATGAATTTATAATTAATTATAATCCTAAATTTACACTAGTATTCCATTTCCTTCTCGCTCCCTTAACAACCCTAAAGAAAAAAGAAAAAAAAACAAACTAAAATTATAATAAAATAAAAATATTTTATAAACGGTGTATGTGTCATTGATTTTATTTTAAACAGAAAAACGTTTCTCACTCGCAGAGCCCAGATCATAGGGAAAAGAGTAATCTAGCATCACAATCTCAACCAAATTTAGCAACAAAACAAGCTACAAATATTCGAAAACATGATACCAAACGGAAAAGGTTTTTAATATTTTAAATTGATTTATTATTGTTATTATTTTTGTTTATTTGTTTTTATTTAAAGAAAAAAGTTTCGAATAATATTTATTCCATTTAGGTGTAATCTAAATATCGCTGGTATAGAAACTTATACAAATTTACAAGAATTACTACCGCACTGTTGGTCTGAACCAGCTTTAGGCAATTTACTACGAAGGGATTTAGAACCGCCCATTATACAACAGGCTGCTTTTGATGAAACTGTAAGTACTTTTATTTATTTATTTATTTGTTTATTTATTTATTTTTAACTTTATATCAAAACAAAAAAAAAAAGAAGATAAAAGAAAGAATTGTTTTTTAAGTAAGAATATTTTCTTTTGGGTGGGAATTTTATATTATACCAGGTATTTCGAATGGATATAGTACGAAATGTTGGTGTTAGAGAACATTGTTCCGATAATCGTAGTAATAATGAGAAATTATTAAAAAAACATCGTAATAGTCTACCAAATGTAGCATTTATTAGTGGAACTGGTATTCCATTATCAACAAATGCTACATTAATTAGAAAAGAATTATTAGATGATACTGGTGATGGTGGTGGTGCTAAAACTGTTATAGATCGGCGAAATGGTCAAAATGATGGAAATATTAATAATATATCATCGGCACCGGGTGTAGTATCATCACAGCAACAACAATCAATTGGTAAAACGGCAATTTTCCATTCAAATTGTGAATTAAAATTTACACCATGGAAAATTGAATCGGCAACTGCTGTTAATGATATTGATGCCGGTTGTACAACAAGTGAACAACAGGACGAAGGATGTGCTGTTAGTGGACGTTTGGAAATTCGAGTCATTCCACAAGGTGAGTGATTTAAAATAAAACAAAATATAAAAACAAAAAAACAAAAAAACAAAAAAAATTGAATGGAAATATTTATAAAAGAAATTCTAATTCGATTTTAAACATAGAACTTTCGGGTCTTCGATTCATTATTAATATTTTTTTATTCTTTGGAATTATTTTATAAATTTGTGGATTTTTTGTTAAACACGATTTTGACCTTATTTTGTATAACTTTAATTATTTATTAATTATAATAATTTTTAATATCCATGTTTTGGGCTAATTCTGGATTAGGGGAGTTTCTCTGTCGTCTTAAATACTCGACTGTATATAAACTTATAGTGTATTTTTGTTTTAGGATAATAAAATCGTTAGTTTTTTTTTTTTTTAAGAAGAAATTCCATAATTATTTTGCTATTATTTTCTATCCTGTTTTTTGTTTTGGTTGATTTTTTTTTTTTTTTGTAACCGTTGATTTCTTTATGAAATCTTCCAGAAAGTCCAAATCCAGACGAATCAGTTTATTTTGATGCGATAGCGAATGGTACAACAATGACGACACCATTAAATTATAAAAATGATAATAAATCGATTAGTAAAGAACGAAATAGTAAAATTAAAGGTACAGCCTTATTTCCTGCCACTGTACAAACCGGTGATGATAATTTGAATATTAAAAAATATAAAGTAATCGGTGGCAGTGAAATTTTGGTTCAAAGTTCTAGCAATAAATTGCCAATAAATAGCAACAATATTGGAAATAATGGTGATAATAAAATTTCGAATGAAGCTAATAATGACGATGATGAGGATGATGATGATGATGATGATGATGAAGATGATGATGAGGATGATGAGGAAGAGGAGGAGGAACAGGAGGCTGCCGTTGCTGGTGTTAAGCAAAATTCTGAAGATGGGGGTGGTGGCGGTGATGATAGAAAATCGAATCCATCGAAAGAACAGAAAAAAATAGGTCGTGCTGAAAATAAAATTAAATCACAGCATGGTGATGATGATGATGATGATATAAATCATAAATCGAAGGTCCGTTGTAAAGGTGATGATGATGTTGGGGATGGGGGCGGTGATAACCAGCAGCAACGTGTAGAAACAACTGAAAATAGTTCGATTGTCTCGCACAAAGATTCTTACTACAGTGGAAGTGGTGGTGGTGGTGGGATTGGTTACGGTCATCAGGCCGGTGGACCACAACCGGGTGGTGGCAGCATTTCCGGTGGTAGCGGTAACAGTGCCGCCTCCGGTAGTAGCAGTAAAATTCCTGTTCTTAATCCAAATTTACGATTATCAAAATGCGCATCATGGGCTGGATGTGATACTGCAACTATGACCGGTTCTAGCGGAATCCAACAACAACAACAGCAGCAACAACAACAACAACAACAACAAACTCCTGATATGGCGGACTTAACACCAGGTTGGTTTTAGTCCATTTAAAATCAAGAAAAAGAAACAAAAAAAAACAAAAAAAAACAAACAACAATAAAATATTGTGTTTATTATTTCTGTTAGGAAAATTAAATTTACACACAGAATTTTTTTCTTTTTTTCGCCTTTATTTCTCTATTTTTGTTTTTTTTTTTAATTATTATTTTTAGTTATATAAACAAAAAAAAAACATATACGTATAGAAAAAGAATATTAAAATATTATTAATATTTTTTTTTTTCTTCTTTGTAATAAAAATAATTCTCTGATTTTTATACGACAATTTTGCTTTTTGCACGCAATACCATAAAAAAAACCAAAATAAAAAAAAAAACAAAAAAAATCACAGCATTGCGGAGGCGTCGACAAACTGATAAATACGTAACTGACCCATCCCAATTGAATTTACGTTTCACCCGACCGAAATCGCGCAATGTTAGCAGGTAAGTGTTTTTATTATTTTCTCTACTATTATCATTATTATTTAACTTGTTATTTATTTCGATTTTAATTCATTATTTGGTTTTTCTTTTGTTTTTATTGGAAATCGCATATAACCTCCAGGGTGTCTTGAAAACTGTGTGTGTTTTTTATTTTTTTTTTTTTTTTAAAAATCCTTTTCTCAGTCCTTTTTACGCATGCATCAGAGGCTTTCGGGGCATATTCTAACCCGATACTAATTAAATTAAACCATGAAAATCAAAAAACTAGAAAATAAAAATACAAAACAAACATGTGCTGAATTCTGTGTTACCGGATTTTATTCGCAAACAATGTTTTTGAAAAATTAAAAACCCAACTGACCCTCCAACCGCCCCTCCCCAAAAGAAAAACCTGAGGAAGATTAATTTAAACCCAAAACAAATCTACAAAGTGTATGTTTTTCATATTTTTCACTATTTTCTGGAGATAATTTCCCTTTTAGGGTTCTATAGAGACTACGAACCCCCTTCATCACCCAAATTCGCTTATTATTACTACAAATCTAAAAACAAAAATATTACGAAAGTATCGATGTAATTTCATTTTTACGTTTCAGTTACGTGCTATAATACAGCAAAATTGGTTAAAAGAAAAAAAAAGACTCGTACTAGTAGCTATAAAGGGCTACCTTCTTTAAATAAGAAGAAATATTTTGGATAACTAAAAAGAGATCAAAGTCATCGTCTGCTAGGTCCTATTCAAAATATCTAGAATTTTAGGGCGCCCCTATATAAAACCGGAAAAGACATTATATAAATATAATTTGTTTGTTTCTCGCTGGCTTTGCTAATCTATTAGTTAACTAGTTTTTTTTTTTTTTTTAATTGGATTTAATTTATCTAACACCTCGAGAAGCTTTTGATAGGAAAAAAAATATAGGGTGGAGATATACACCATTTGTAGAAATTAAAAAATATGTATATAATAATACACGTCGGTCTTGTTTTACGCGGTAGATGTGTACCGTGTAAAAAACAAAAAGGAATATTGTAAACAAAATATACCGTGTAAAACAAATTTGTTGAAAGGTAAATAGCCTAAGTCTCGATTTACACGATTTACATTGTCTCCCTGAAATTCTTACGTAAATGGAAATCATGCAATTCGGACCAAAATCTTATAAAATTAATAAAGTCATATAAAAAGTAGTTATTTTTATTTTTTTTTTTAGTTTTGTAAAAATAATAGTACATAGATCGTGTTACACTCAAAATTGTCGTACTTGTATTTCTTTTCTTTTTTTAATCATGTTAAATTGTGTAACAATTCGAATACTTTTTTAAAACGAGGTCTAAGTGTACGAACAATTAATTTAAAATATGAAATTGCATTCAGTTAAAAAAGAAAAAAAAGAAAAATATAGAAAAGCAAAACCGCGTAAAAGAAGACCCATGTAAAGATAGACCTAATTGTAATTATTCATTTTACCATGTTTTCTGGACATCCTGTAATTATTATTATTATTTTGTTTTTTTAATAATACTTTTTCTTATTGTTTGAGTAGAAAATATTTTATCAATATAAAAAAAGAAAAAAAAAATATTTGTATATAAAAAAATATGGTAAAATGTTAAGAAGAATAAATAAAAACAAAAAGAAAATTATTTTTTTTTCTGCAAAAAAAAACAAAAAAAAAATTCTTTAATTAATTATAGAAGTCGCGGAATTCCAACGCACATGTTAGGAACATTCGATGATAATTCTTCAGATAATAGCGGTGAAGAAAGGAAACAAATAATCGGAAATAATCCACAATCGAATGTCCAGAAATCTTCCAGGGGTGGTGGTGGTGGATGTATCCATCAAGGTCATGATATAAGCTGTTCACAAAATTTTCCTGTTTATCAGATATCATCATACAACAGTAATCATAATAGTGATGCTAATAATTTGATAAATGATAGAAATCAAATTAATACACCGGCCACTAATGAAGGAGGAGTAGGAGGAGGAGTAGGAGGAGTAGGAGGAGGAGGAGGAGGAGGAGGAGGAGGAGGAGGATTGGGAATAGTCGGTTTAGGTGGTGTAACCAGTAACACTTCCGGTGGTGGGGGTGTTACTCGAACACCTGCCACAGGTGAGTTCGAAGTTATTCGTAATGATATTACACCACCTCCTGGTGCTCCAAAGCCTGAAAATAGCGCCCGTCTTCGACGATATAGGCATAATATAGATTAAAATGATTCAAAGTTAAATTTTGGAAAATAAATTATATATTATATTAAAAAAAAAAACAAAAAAAAAAAACAAACAAAAAAAAAAACAACTAACAAAAACAAAAACAAAACAATGAAAACGCGCTGATTATTTCACTATTGAATTATTATTATTATTTTATTTTTCTGTTAAATATATTTATATATATCTATTTTATTCTTATTTTTATTTATTTTTATTTTAATTTTTTTTTTTTTAATTAAATTTTATAAATTAAAATATAAAAAAATAATCCAACCCGAAAGAAAAAGGAAAAACAAAAACATTTTTTTTCTTTTAAAATTGTGCTATTTGTAAAGTAACTATAAAAAAAGAAAACAAAAAAAACGATACATCTAGAGAAATGATTAAACCAAAGTAATTTTTAAAAATCAAATAAAATCAGTAGTTAATCACATCTCAAAAGAACTAGGGACGAGATAAAAAGACGATTAATTAAATAGGAACATGAAAAAAAACGTTTTCTCGTTCCCTCTACATTTAGAGGGATAAAATAATTTTAACTTCCAAAATGAGACAATAGTTTTTTTTTATTATTTTATTATTATTTCTATTATTATTATTATTATTATTATTATTATTATTATTATTATTATTATTATTATTATTTTGAAACGAATAGTAAAAAGAATAAATTTGACTTGATATTAAAATAAAAATGAGAAGAAAACAACAACAAATACGTGGTAGTGGGTAAGGTGAGGAAAATTTTTACGCTTTCAATAAAAAAAAAAAAAAACACTTACGAAACAGAGAAACTCTATATATAAAATATATAAATAAATAAATAAAAAAAAAATATTTAAAAAAAAAATAAAACAGACAAAATATGGAGAAGAGAATTAAAAAAAAAAAAAAATCGAGTATGTGTAAGCTACACCGATAGTAAAAAAACTCGCACGTTTTTATTTTTGTTCTTTGGGCATTAGACAAAAAAAGGCTAAAAGAGAAACTTTTTAAGAAAAATAAACATTTTTTTGTTTTGTTTTTAAAGCGCGGTCGTATGCCATTACAGAATATTTAAATAAAAATAAAATCTTTTCGTGTAGACCAATATCATTATAGTGTAAGAAAGGATATTAGACCGAAAATAAAAATAAAAAAAGAAACACGCAAAACTAAAAATTACTAACAAAAAAAAAATTATATATACAAAATACAAAAAAAAAAAGATGTTACTCAAGGATAGTAGCGTTTTAAACAATTTTCTTTTCTTCCGCTTTTAATTAAACTCTGATTATAATTTTATTTTATTTTTAAACTTACTGAACATAAAAGCAAAACGTTTAACTCAAATTTTAGCCAAGTGTAACATACTCACATTTGATTTACAAAAAAAAAAAAAAACGATTCTTTTAAATTCTCTTTCTTTTTTTTTTTTTTAAAAAAAAGGAAATCAAATTTTTGGATTTTTGGATTTTTGTATTATTTAAAAATAATGTAAAAAAAAAAAAAACTCAAATTAGACGAGGATCTCAGTATGCCATAAAATGTGAAGGAAAAAAAAGTAAATAAATAGGAAATGCGAAAACAAAAAACCAAAATTAATTCGAAAAAAATAACATTTAAAAGAAAAACAAAATTGCGTTTTTATATTTTTATTTATTTTTTGAGTTTACTTTTAAATTTTTTGTTTTTTTTTTCGAAAATTACACGTACACAAACTCACAACCACACACACACACACACACACCATACATTTACTTATTCTAGTCACTAGGTAAGGAATTATATTTCGTAACTAAGAAATATTTTCTATAAAAACTAGATAATAATAAGAAGGAAAAGGAAAGTAAAGAAAAAAAATCACTTGATATAATGAGTATATTTTTATTGCAATTGTAAAATTAAGAGGATGGGGGAGAGAAATAATGAAACGATGCTTTTCCTTTTGTTGCTGTGTTGTTAAATTAAAACTGAAAGTGAAAATGAAGAAAAAGAAAAAAAGAAAACCAAACCAAAATAAAAATAATAATAATAATAAAAAATGGCAATTTTAATTATTACTTTTAAATAATAAAAGAATGTAATAATAATCAAGCAATCCCCTCCTATTGCTGAACGTAAATCAATATCCTTCTTGAAAGTCGTAAATTAT
Organism: Proctacanthus coquilletti; assembly: GCA_001932985.1. Lineage (NCBI taxonomy): Eukaryota > Metazoa > Arthropoda > Insecta > Diptera > Asilidae > Proctacanthus > Proctacanthus coquilletti. The sequence continues at coordinate 14,558 of MNCL01000414.1, forward strand.
TATTATTATTTTAATTTATTAAAAACTTTGAGAGGAAAAGTAATAATAATAAAACAAGTAAAGTTAAAAAACAAAACAAAAACAAAAAAATAAATATATGGTAAAAAAAAAAATAGCCAAAGAAGCGCAATAAACTGGAGGCAAATTTTGATTAAAAATAAAACAGAAAAAAAGAAAGGAAACATAATTTTGTTAAGACTAGTATTTGATCCACAAAAAAAGTAAAAAAGTAAATAAATAATTAAAAATAAAAACACTCTAAATATATATACAAAAAAAAAAAAAAGAAAGAACCTCTGTACTTATTTTTATTATTATTATTATTATTTTTATTTTTTATTCTTTTTATTTTTTTCTTTTTTGAATGAAAGTAGTAACAATGTTCTCGCAAAACGGATTTAAATATTCAATTTAATGAATATCGAAAGAGAATAAAATAAAATAAAAAAAATAAAATGTATTAAGGAGTTAGGAGAAGTGTCTTCTTATATTTTTATTTCACAAAAAGAAGTGATTTATTTATTAAAAGCGATAGAAAGAAAACGATATTACTCAATGATTATTAGAAAAATATACTTGTTTTTTGTTTTTTTTTTATTATTATTATAGTCATTTAATTGCTAGAACTTTGTACCTACATTTTCGTCCTTTATTAATTACACTTTTCTTGTTTCTCAAGTATAAAAAGAAAATCTATTATATTAAATATAAATATAAATAAAAAAAAATAAATGAAAAAGGTAAAATACTAAAAGCAGTCAGTGAATATTTTCAAAATATGAAAAAACAAAAGAAAAAAAACAGAATAGAGATGATGAGAAAAAGAAAATGGACTAGGAATAAATGAAATAATATACTAAAATAAATAATTAATAATAAAAAAAAAGAAAACAATTAATAAAAAAAAGATATATATATAAAAATAATAAAATAAAAAAGAAAAAAAATTATTGAAAAAAAAACACTGTGATGAACGTTCTTGTAGTTCTAATTTAAAAAAAAAAAGAAGAAAAGATAAAACTAATTTATTTTGTTTTTTTAGTTTTGTGACTTTTTAAGTGGAGGCAAAACAATAAAATGAGGAGACGAGGAGGAAATTATTTAATTGTATAAAAATAAATAAATAAAGAAAAGAAAAAAAAAGAAATAAATAAAGAAAGAAGAAATAAATAAATAAATAAATAAATTATAATGAACAATTTTTATATTTAATAAAACTTGTATGCGCATATTTCAACAATACAAAAGAAAATAAATGAACAGAGACACATTTGTTTATAGATAGCTTTTTGTTAGAATTAGTTCTTGAACATTATAAAACAAAAAAAAAGGGTTCGAAACAAATATAAATAAAATATGCAAATTTTTTTTTTCGCTTTATTCACGGAATACAAAATATTTAATGAAAAAAAAAAAAAGAAAAAATAGCAATTAAGACGGGTGTTCAACATTTGTTGTTTTTGTCTCCCTGCATTGTTGCTGTGATTTTTATTTTTGTTACTATTTGTTTTTTTTTTTCGTTCTGCTTTACGTCGAGGAAATGCGGAGACACCGGGTCCTTCCCCCCCTCACCCCCCCTTCAGGTACGAGAGAAAAAGATCGCGGATGTCTTCAATGGTATCATCGAGACGATTGACCAAATTACAACCTGGAATAATTCAACTAGCAGATGAGCAAGATTTGAAAAATCGATGATTTAATAAAGAGAAAATATACTCGATTAAATTCGGTGTTTTATTTAAAATTAATTTAAAAAAAACAAAAAAACAAAAACCAGACTGTGACTGGATGGATAAGATTAGGTAAGGACTAAGGTAAGTTTCATAAAAAAAAAAGGATAAGGGATTAGGATTGAATTCATTTTTTATGTAAATCTACTTCGGATAGTGAATTAAAATAATTAATAATAGTTTAAAAACAAAAAAAAAAGGAAATCAGTCAACAGTTTCTGGGACAAACAAAATGGCTCAGTTACAGGGCGAGGGGACAAGGGACCAGGAAAGTACTCAATTTTTTTTTTTGCTGAAATTTTCTGATACAACAGGCACCCAGAAATAGGAGCAAGGCTTCTTTTCAGGCCAAAGGTGAAAGTTAAAATTTTAGGTAAGTTTTATTCCGCACCATTTGTTTAAACACAAAAAAAAAAAAGAAAAATAAACCTTCAGCCATGGAAATGAAACACCCTGTGCAGTTTCAGAATGCGGGAGATCGCCGAGGTGGGGTGGCAGGACACTGGGGAAATTTCGAAATGATCTATCGCAATGGCCAATCAGAGGCGTAGTAGAAGAGGGGGAATTTGCTTGGGATCGGAACAACGAGGGATTTGTAAGTTCGCTGATTTTATTTTATTTTTATTTTTCGTTAAGTTTTTAAATGTGGGAATAAGAAATTTAAAAAAAAAAAAAAAAAAACTTAGTGTTTTTTAGAATTAAAAAAATACAGGGATTTTTCTTAAATACATTTTTCCAGCATTCTTGGAGGAAAGTTTCAATCGAAGAAAATATCGACATCACGGAGCGATCTTCCAGCCATTTTCAAAATGTCGGCGTGGTAGCCCGTTGAGCCTTTAAGGTGCTGGCCAATGCCAGGAGTAGAAGAGTGGGGAAATTTGTTAAAACCGAGTGTTAGAACTTGTTGCTCTCAGTTTCAGATGGAGCGGGTGCTGTGGGTTCCTAGGCCGCTTCGGAGCCATTTCATGTTTACTCGATTTTCCTTAAATTCACTTATTTTTTTTTTATAGTTCTCGCCCGCCCGAATTTCTTTACTTTTAACCCAAATCCTTTTCGTATTTTTTTTTTTCAGACAGCACCAATTTACTTCGGAGGGCTCCAGGGCTTTCTACGCATCGGGGAAAATGGAGGCAGGGATTCGAAGATCGAGTTTGTCAACACCAAGGGCAGTGATCGTGAAAATTAAGGCGAGAAATAAAAAAACCATAGTTTATAAAATCAGAACAATAAATACATAAATTGAATTGAAATGTAGCATTTCATTTGTTCTTTTTTGAATCGATTTCAGCTTCGCCGGGGGATTAGAGTAATCAAAATTTTAAAAAATTACCAAAGTCAATTCAGGGCTGGATTTGAGAGCGTGGGGCATTGAGGCATTAGGAAAAATCGATTTCTTCTCAAGTCGATCGGCAGTACGGAAAATTCATTAAAAAATAAAAAAAACACTTGTCAGATCCACTGTTAAAATCTCTCTCCCTAAGAAGTCTGATCTCTCCGAATACGATCCTAGTATAAAAGTTTCTCCGCTGTACCCCCTTGCCCTCCTAACCCGGAGTATAAGAAGATTGCAAAATAACAGTAAATTTCTGTGGTACCAGCCGTCCAGGATCAGCAGGCAGGCTTTTTTCCATATAAAAATTGAAACGGCTGGGCGGTATTCACGATGTGCAGCAAATGTCCCATTCGGGGGGGGGGGGGGGATATTTCACATTATAAGAGGGGTATTCCCCAAGGGGTGGGGCCACGCGTGGGGTGGCCGTTTGGCGGGGAATGAGGGACATGAAAAAGTGCAATACTTTTATCGTCTTCTTTTAATTTAAAAATTTGTTTTCAGTTTTTAATTATTTTGTTCGGTATTTTTTAAGGAAATTTTCATTAATGTGATGCGTTTTATATCCTAAATTCTACTACTATTACTACTAAATTTGTTCTCTGTTTTTTTTTATTGTGTGTGAACGTTAAAAAATATAAAATAAAATTCTAAAGAAAAAAAGGAAAAGAAATGTCGCCAATTTCTGTGTTCCATTTAAAATATTATAATTTAATAATTTTTATGAATTGTTCAATTAATTTTTTGTTGTTGATTAAATTTAAAAAAAAAAATGTGTAGATCTCCTTTTACGCGATTAAAATTTTCTTAAAACACGGATAATTTTTTTTTTCTAACTTTAAATTCAATTTGGTCGCGTTAAAGTGAATAAAATACTCATAATTCCGAATTCACGTAAGTAAAACTCACGTAAGAAGAGAGTTAAGTTTATAAAATGTATTTTATTTTATTTCTTATCCCTTTATTGCTTTTAATATTAATTCTTCTTCTTTTCCCTTTAAAATGTAGTCATATTTTTATCTATAAATGTAAAAAAATAATAAATTAAAAGCAATGTAAAGTGCCTCGGATTGAACTCCCTTATGTGCTCTTTAGGACAGTTTTTATGTGTTTTTTTTTCTTTTTTTTTACGATAAGACAGTGAAATTATAATTCGCCTTCTTCTCTTTTACACTTCTATATAAAAAAAAAACAATGTTTCTTGAAAAAAAAAGAAAACCATGAGATCTAATTAAGAAATTTTAAATCATCTATAAAATTGCATCCCCGAGAAGAAGATAAGAATCCAGAAGATTGCGTAGTCTGGTGATCTGGACTGTGATCTTTTCTCTGGACGATGTTCTTCTGTTGGTTGTTGTCGAATCGAATGTTAGAAAATTAGAAAGGAAAAAGAAAAGAAAAGAAAAGAAAGAATAAAATAAGAAAAGAAAAAAAAACAGGGAAAAAAACTACCGACTAGCAATGGGAAAAAAAATCGTTATGTATATGGAGAGATTTGCTAGTAGTACGCCTAGTAAAATCAGATTACAGACCTCGACCGAGCCGTAATCATTTTTAAAGGCCTGATCACAGACGTTCTCCGATAGATAGCCCGAGTGTTAGCCGGCAAATAAAAAGATTCAAGATCGGCGCAATTTAATTCAGTGGATCTTCAGAAAGTCTAAAGTTGATTTAAGTATTAAATTAAAAAAATCTAGAAGAAGAATATTTTTTTAAGATCGTGGATTAGCCGCGAGAATCTGTAGTAAGACACACGCGCGTATCTGCAAGTATCAAAATAAGTTGGTTTAAAAGAAAGTCTCTTTTTTTTTTTTGTTTGTTTAAACAAGAAAAGTATACTCCTAGAAGGAAAATAATAATAAAAAAAAAATCGTTGTTTTGTTTTTTTTTTTTTTGTGGTATTTTATTAAATTTTTAAATCTCATTTTAACCGAAAGTGGCATCAGCGATTTTTAAATTATAATTTTGTTGTGTCGTTATTCTTCTACGGTGAAAGAGGCAATTTAAAAGAAATTTAATTATTAAGTGTTTATTATCTCCGAACGATCCTGTAGGAGATTTTATAAAACAAAATACAAAAGAAAAAAACACACTAATTTTCTGGAATATGGGGGATCATAATCGTTCTTTTCCCGTTGATGATCTGAACCTGGAAGATGCTCGACGGTGTCAAAAGGTAAAAAACGAAAAAAAAAAAACTTTTATTAAACAAATTTAAAAAATCAAAATTGGCCGGCAACAATAACAATAAAGCAAAGAAAAAAAAAGAAAGAAAGAAAGAAAAAAACGTGCTACTGTTGTGTTTTTTCTCTGCTCTTCCCTCTTTTTATCAAAAAAGAAAAAAAAAAAAAAATAAAACGAGAAAACAATAAAAAGCACTTTCTTCAATTATTTAATCGTTTTTAAGATCAGACGAAGAAAAAATTTTCATTCAACACTTTTACGCAAACCTGTCGTCATGGGATTAATTAACCATAGAAGGAAGTAATAATTTTGATAAGACGTGATGTCGTTATCAGTTCGAATTTTTCTTATCACTGATTCAAATTGAACTTGACCTTTTCAAGCTGGCGTGCTATTAATTTACTATTATTAACTAATATTCTTTTCCTGCTGTTCACTTTTTCTTTTCTTTCTTTAATTATGTTTACTAATTATTATTATCATAATCATTTTGATCCAAACAAAAAATTCGCTCTTTTTTATTAAATTCCATTTTAAATGTTATGACCTCTGTGCGTTCTTTCGTCAAAAAAAAAAAAAAAATAATAAAAATAAAAATCTTATATAAGCGTTCGATTTAAATTCATGAAATAAGATTAAATTTTACTTTGTTAATCGTTAATACTAATTTAAAAAAAAAAATAATATAATGAAAAAAGTTTTCAAATTAATTTAATTAACAAAACTGAGTTTTAATTTTAATCGTATAAATTATAGAAGAATTTTTTTTTAATCTTTAAAATTTACAAATATAAATAGATAAAAAAAAAAACAAAAAATTACATTTTTATAATTTGTTTAAAATAATTCGAATTGTCTCCTAAATAAAAATTTAATTCTCTTAAGAATACACCACGAATTTTTATTTTAATTAAATTATTAAATTGATTGAGAAACAAATAGAGCAACGAAAATGTTTTGTTTTTTTTTTTAAATAAATCATCAGGGTAATTGTTTTTATTAAAATAATTCTTTATAGTCTTATTTATTCCCATTTAATACTACAGTAAAAAAAATCCAATTAAAATACGTTTAATAATTAAAAATAAAATACTGCAAAGGGTAAACAAGTAAATTTATTTATTTTCTATTTATAAAAATTATTTTAATATATAAAATGTAAAATAATTAATAATAAAAAAATAAATAAATATATTAGTCAAAATTGGTATATATAAAAAAATTATAATATAAATAAATTGATAATTAAAATTTCTGAGGAAAAGTTTAAACAATTGTAACATTAAATAATGTTATAAGTTAAAAATCAGAAAAAAAAGAAATTGTTTTTGTGTTTTTTTTTCAGATTAAAGATATCCTTCGGGTACTCGTGGTTAGTGATTCAGATGCCCAAAGGATCCTTAAAGTGTTCCGATCAGAAATGGATCTGGCATTGAATGAGAAGCCATCATCCTTGCAAATGGAAAACACTTACATACCTGAACTTCCGGATGGTTCAGAGGAAGGTGTCTATTTAGCCCTCGATCTAGGCGGAACGAATTTTCGTGTTATATTAATGGAATTACGAAATAGTATAGTGATAAGGGAAGAAGTTAAACATTATCATATATCAGATAATTTAAGGATCGGTTGCGGTGATAAATTGTTCGATTATTTAGCTGAATGTGTTGATAATTTTGTTGTAGAACAAAATATGATAAATGATGATATTATAATGGGTTTTACATTCTCATTCCCAATGAAACAGCATAGTTTAGATTCAGGATGTTTAGTTACATGGACAAAAACATTTAATTGTCCATCAATTGTTGATAAAAATGTTGTAAAAAAATTAAGAGAATCATTAGATAAAATTGGAAGAAATAATATTCAAGTATTGGCTATATTAAATGATACTACTGGTACCCTTGTACAGGGTGCACAATTAGATAATAATACAAGAATTGGTATTGTTGTCGGTACCGGAACAAATGCGTGTTATATGGAAAAAGCTGATCGTGTTAAACACTGGGAAATTCAAAGACATGACGAAGAGCATGTTATAATTGATGTTGAATGGGGAGCATTCGGAGATAATGGTACCATCGATTTTATAAAAACTGAATTTGATCGGGCTGTTGATGATGGATCACTATTAAAAAATTCATTTACGTAAGTATTTTTATTTTTTATTTTTTATTTTTTTTTGTTTATTTAATATTTTATAATTGTTATTAAAAAAAATTATTTATATTAATTTAATTCTATTCTATCCAGATTTGAAAAATATATTGCAGGAAAATATCTTGGTGAATTATGTCGTGTAATTATGAAAAAATTAAACGAAGAAAATTTATTCCTTATCGGAACAGATTTATGTAAATTTCCAGCACCATGGACATTTGGATCGGATAATGTATCATTAATAGAACAGTAAATAAAATATATTATTATTTAATAATGAAACAAGTAAAAATTCTATTCATTTAAATTTTTTATTTATGTATTTTTATTTTTTCTTTTTTTATTTAGAGATACCCTTGAAGGTAGTGATTATCGGATAAAAGATATTCTTAATAAATATAATTATATATATAAAAATGATTATACGGATGATGATATACAAATTTTACGTTATATTTGTGGATTAATCTCAAAACGTGCCGGACTATTTTTGGCTATAACAACATCAGCACTTCTTGAAAGGATGGAAGAAAATAATATTACAGTAGCTATCGATGGATCCGTCTATAAGCATCATTCCCGATTAAGGCAATGGCTACATTATTTTACCAATAAATTTGTTCCAAATAAAAAGGTATTTATTCTATTTTAAAAAATAAAAATAAAATAAACATAAAAAAAAATAAATAAAAATAAATAAAATAAAACAAAAATAACACCATATAATTTTATAACAAAATATTATTTTATTTTATCTTTTATTTTATAGAGTAAATTCATGTTAACAGAAGATGGTAGTGGCAAAGGTGCAGCTCTAGTTGCAGCTATTGCAAAAAGATTACGTGATAGATTCAATGACTAAACATCTAGATCTCATGGGATGAAGGGGGGACAAGAAGCTAAAATATTTTTTCTATAATGTGTCTTCTTTTTTTCTTTTTGTAGGAAAAAAAAGATGTTGTGAAAATAAATAAAAAGAAAAAAAAACAAAAAAGAAATTCTATTTATATGGGTAAAAGTTCTTCTGCATTTATATCATCATCTGAATCTCTACTTTGATAAGTTGGCACTTGTCCAGTACGTGGCCTTTCTGCTGGAGGTCCTAAAGGGTCTGTATATAATCTTCCCAAATTATCTCCTATTTAAAAAAAGGGACAACAATAATTTTTATATTATATAACATTAAATAATTAATTGTAATAAAAAAAAACCTGTATTCCTTTCACTGCGATGACCTTCCCAACTTCCACTGGACCCTCCATGAGCACTATTTCGTTCACCATAAACACTTGTGTAATGTTTTGTTGTTGTAGATGATGATGGAGTTGAAACTAAATTTATTTATAATAAAAATAAATTATTTAATATGTATATATATGTATATATTTTTTCTTTTATATATAATTTTGTTATTAAATTGTTGAATTATAAAATAAATTACTTACCACGTCCATGATTACGATTTTGTCCAGAAATAATTTTTCTTGTTTGTAATGTTCGTTCTAAACGAGTATATTCGGTAGCATATCGTTCATATTCATCCATCATACCAACAGATTTTGAGACATGCATTAATGCTTTTAAGCATGCCATATTTTCCGGGAATTGTGTATAAATCTTTTCAAAAATTTCTAAATATTTTCTTGAATTATAAATATGTCGATAGCAGCTAGCAACACGTAACATAAGATTCGGATCAGTAGGATTTGATAGTATAGCTCTTTCATAATAGAATATAGCTTTTTCAACAGCTTGTAATTTAATATAATATGATCCGATTGATGATGCTATATTAACATCACATGGATTTATACGATATGCTTCATTATAATATTGATTTGCTTCTTGTCGATCATTAAAATTTTCATAAATTTCACCAATTTTTTGAAATATTTTTGGATCCATTTCTTGGCAAACACTAACCATTTGTAAATACCAATCTAATGCATTATTTGATCTTTCATAACGTTCTTCAAGTTTTGCAATTTGATAAAATACATGTGTATGTTTAACATGAGATAAATTTTGTCGTATTTTATTAAATATTATTTCTGCACCATTAAAATCTCCAAGTTTTTTCATAACTAATCCTAAATTATACATTGCTTCAAATGATGTCATATCTAATGTTAATGCTGTTTCAAGATATTGTTTAGCCATTTTATAATCACCCATTAAATATGATACAACACTACTATTTATAAATGCAGCTGGATTATAATGATCAATTTGTCGACATTTTTCAGCATATTTTGATGCACTTTGTAAATCAGAAAGCTGAAAAATAAAAAATAAAAAATAGATATAGTAAATATATACAATAAAATTAAATATTTTATATATAAACTTACATAGATAAAAATGAATGTTAAATTAATTATAGCACTTGCAGCCATCGGTGTATCCTTTTTTTCATAAAATCGTAAAGTATCAATCGCTTGAGCAATTTCATTTTGTTTTAAATAAACTAAAGCCTTATTCAATTCAAGTTCATTAGCCAAATGTGAAAAATTTGATGATTTAATAATTTCAATACACCAGGTATAACCTTTATAATAATATAAATATAAAATTTTTTAATTATAATAATTAATTAATATTATTATTATTATTATTTACCTTCATTATAATTTTCTTCAATAACTGATGAAATTAAATCGACTAACATTAGTATACATTTTTCAGCTAAACGTTTTTTTTCCATACAATATTTAGCTAAATTATCACTTTTAATTGTTTCAAAAATATATTGATTCGATTGAATATTATTATCATAATCAGTTTGAATTTTTATATCATCCTCATTATCTAATTGAATTTCAATTAATAATTTAAATGAATTTTTAATTTTTTCAATATCACCCATTGCATAATAACATAATACTAAATGCATACCACTTTTTATATCTGATTTTTCTGACATAATAAATTCAAAACTTGCTGCTGCATCAGAATATTGTCCCATTTTTATAAATAATAATCCAATATTATGGGTAATTTTTAATCGAAGCTCTTTATGACTATTCGGTACTTGATCTAATGCCATACGATACATTTTAATTGCTTTAGAAAATATACCCATATGAAAATAAATATTTCCCATATTCATTTTAAGACGATTTACATTTGGAAACATCTTATTTTTAGTCATTATTGTATACGTATTTAATGCTTCAATATACATTTCATTCTTTTTATATTGATGGGCTAAATTAAAAAATACCGAACATGTAAGATCAAAATTATGTGATGATGCTTCACCATTTTGATCACGTAAACGAAGCAATGTACGATCTAATGTTGATGCTTCTTTTGCTTTACTAAGTGCTAAAGAATGATTAGCATTTGGTCCAGTACTTTGAAGTATTGATTCCTCCAAAATTGTTTGAATTTTATATTCAAGATTTTTATATTTCTCCTGTGGCCTTTTTAGAAAAAAAAAATATATATATATATACACATATATATAAATAAGAAATAAAAAAAAATATATAAATAAGAAATAAAAAAAATAAAAAATTTATAATATATACATATATAAATAAAATTTTATATATATATTTACTCTAGAAATCTTCTTTCCCATGTTAATTGAGATTTTTTATTTTTTGTCTGTAACATTGGATCAAAAAGTTGACCAGCTTCTGAGGTATATCCTACAGCACGAATTGCTGTAGAAGGTCTAGCAAGGTGAATATTAGCACTTTTTAAATGATGACCACCACTTAATAATTTTTCACGCTAGTTAAAATTATTTAATAGATATATAAATATTTAATATAACACAAAAATCAAAAAGGGATTACCGAAAATGGTGTTATTGTAGCATTTGTTGCTGTAGAGACTATTGGACCTGGCCCAACGAATCCTTGCTCATTATTTTCAGATTCCATTTCATAAAAAAGGGTTTCAACAGACGGCTGAAGGAAACCATTGTAAATATCTTCACCGATAAAATTCTGTCCCATTTTTTGTATATATAAATGATTTTTGTTCTGTTTCTTTCTTTTTTTAAATTTCTTAAATAAGTAACAATTTCTAGGATTACACTAATGATTTATTATAATTTATTTCAAAATAGATAAACCAAATTAAATGCTTTATTCTTTTAATCACTCTATCCAAGGGAAAATTACTAATAAATGATTCGGAACAGGTAAAATAGGTAAAATTTTAAAACGTTGTCAAGGATACAACAATTGAAAACAATCGAAAATCAAGGTAACAAAAGGGATTCACATCTGACCAAAACAAATCCGTAATCATAGTAACACTATAATGAAATCAATAACTCATAAAAAAGGGATTAAATTAGTTTTTCGCTGGGCAGTATCATCGATAGGGCTTTTTGTTTTATTTATGTTATTGAATTGAATTAATTTTATACTATTTCTTGTTTTATTTAAATTAGTTTAGATATCTAGACTAATGAAATTTCATATCCGGAAACATAGGGGCGTGCGTACAGGTGTAATGTGATCTTCTACGGGTTTACCATTAATCCTGATTAGAAAATATTTATAATAGGACTAAATCCCTTTTATTGCCTGGAATAATTACAACAAAAGAATTAATCATTTTGTAGTCGCTGCCAATTTCTAAATCATATTTTAGAAATCTTCCGTTTAAATCTACAATCTGAGGATTGGGAAGTTTTCGGCTCTAATGGGTGTCAAGATAGCCACGGAATAGCATTTTTCGTAAATATGAAAGTTAATACTATCATTTTTCTTGGCTACTTTCAGAACAAGAAAAAAAAAAAAAAAGCGGAGTCTGGAAGGAGCCTAGGACATCGATGAAATGGAGCACGTCCATGTTCATGAATGGCCAGGCGCGTGGAAAAACTATTGCTAAGATTTTGGTAATCGTCACTCAATATTCGTTCTAGAAGCGCTAGACTGCGTAAAATTGCGAACATTCGGTTTTATTGCTTGCTCATAAATTTTAAAACGATCGTAGGCTCATTGTAGTTGCAAATTATTGCAAATTGTGAAAAAAAAAAGATCTTGAAATTCTTAATTTTCTCTTTTTTTTAAAACAAATAAAAATTATTTTTATTATTATATTATATTATATTTATATTTATAAATTTTGTTTTCTAAATAAAAATAAAAAAACCTAATGAAATTTTGTACACCCCTGCGAACATGATTCTCCTAATTTATGCCTTCGAAGATCGTTGCACGCCTCTGGGGACACGGTCATTCGAAGCCGTCAAGTCATTCAGAGTGTCGTGATGAATTTGTTTGGTCAGTGAAATAATTAGAATTTTTTATAATAGAAATGGTGATAATAATTCAGCAGTATTGAGCGGAAAACAAAAGTTGGTTCCGGATGCATTCGTTTCGGCGGAGCACATAATTTCTGTGAATTCCCGTGTATTCCCGTGACCCAATCTCTCCGGGGATATTCCAATTCGGCTAAAAATGTAGCCATCTCTAAATTTTTGCCCAGGATTTTTGCTAACCATGGAAAATACACAATCAAATTTACTAGAGCAAGGAATTGCCTCAGGAGCTCACCTCCCAGACCGGTTTTAAAAGAAGCGGAATAAAGAATTGATTTTTTCGAATCAATTAAGGCCCCAAGAAATGTCCCCTTAAAGAAAAACAATTAAAAGAAATAATCTTAAAATAAAGCAATGAATAATTAAGTCTCTTCCGATCGTTCTTTATTTTCAAACTCCTCTACTTGCCCAAATTCTCATAACTCAAAAAATAAACAAATCAAAGCAAACAAATAATTTTAAAACGCTTTATTCAATATTAATAATACTTAACAATTTTATTTTCAGCTTCAGAGGAAAACCTGCCAGAGAACCTTCGGATGCCTGTGTATGAAATTCTCGGGACTGGACTGGAGCCCCATGGACTGATGAGGCCTATTCTTCCTGTGGACGACAAGACAAAACACAGAACAGGTAAAAATACTCAAGATCGATGCAAAAATAAACTATAAATTATTTTTAGGACAGGACAGACGGTACTGGTTTTTCCAATGAATTTATCCTATGGTACCCTCTGCACCAGTCTTGTAAATTGGAGGTGAACTAGCACGTAATTTAGAGCCCTGATACATACGCCTCCTCCACAAGAGAACTTAATTCAGGTATGAAAATAAGGAACATTGCAAATACACGTAAAAATCTAAGGAGGCAATAAACGAGTAATTAAAATCGAATTCTTTAAATAAAATCGTTGAAAGTTCTGGTTAGGCAGGGATAAATGTTTTCATTTACTTAGACAGGGTTTAGTTTATTTTGTTTTTGTTTTCTTAGACCGGGATTAAATATAAAGTGATTATAGTTTCACTCAGGGACATTCTACGATAAGTTGTAATAATGCAGTTATTGATCTTTGCAGATGGGAGATTGGGATCCGCTGGGCGTGCGACGTCGTGGCTCCATGAGCTGCCTCAATTTCCCTGGAACTACATCACGGTGGTGATCCCTGGAGGAGACTCCTCGTTGTCTGACTGCGCTGGAAACGAGACGACTGCCAGCAAATGGAACTCCTGGAAGTAAAGGACGCCTACAAGGGAGTAGCCGGGAGGAAGCACCGTGACCCTGTATGAGATTTCTTCGAAGCAGGACCATCGCGGGCTGCTAGTAGTACTTACAGGGAAAATAGTTTATATGATTTTTTTGTAAAGCATATTTTCAATAAAATTTTAATAAAACCCAAAACAAACGATTTTTTCTCGTCTGAACCCCTAGAACAAATAATTTACACCCCGTATAAGCAGAAAAACCCCTAAATCTCGTAGGATTCTTGGACAAACCCCTTTTCTAGATCGGAAATAAAATTGTTGAGTAATCTAGTTAATTTGATAGCCTCCCTAATTCGTTCATAAAAGACCAGCTCCAGATTTGAACCGTGCTATTACTTAAGTAGCTTCAGATCACATCGGGATAATTTTTTATTCTTACAGAAAATACACAAAAATAGAAAATTAAAAGGTTTAGTAAAAAATATTTTAAAAAAAGAGAAAACAAAGAATCCAGAGATTCAGATAAGAACATGAAATATAAGAAAGTACTATTACTAAAAACGATCGATTCCCCAAGACAAGACTTAGAAGAGTTCCTTGGTAGGTTGGCCAGTTCAATTTCCCCCCTGTCCGATGAAGAACTAGGACCCTGGCAAATCCGCAAAAATTTTTAAAGTAACAGGCGACCATGAATCGGAGCGTAGCAATTTAGCCCGAAAATGGAAAAGTAGCCGACCTGCGAAATCGGCCTGGAGGAACAGGCGCCCATAACCGACACTTCGGCCCCACTTGGCCGCTGCGATCTCATTTATGGGCGCCTGTTCCTCCAGGCCGATTTCTCAGGTCGGCTACTTTTCGGTTTCGGGGCCAAATCGCTGTGCTACGGGTTCTGGTCGCCTGTTACTCCAAAAAATTTTGTAGATTTGCCGGGGCCCTAGTTCTAAATCGGAGAAGGGGAAATTGAACTGGGCGGCCCACCACCCACTAGGGATCTCATCTAGGCCTTGTTTTGGGGAATCGATCATTTTTAATAATAGTACTTCCTTGTATTTTAAAATTTGAATATTTCTGGGTTGTTTGTTTTCTATTTTAATATTCTATGTTTTTTGAGGCAATTTTAAGCAAGAAGAAACCATCCCAAAGGACCTTGCCCTGCTCTTATTATTTTTAGTTCTATTTTTTCTCGGATATGTTCTTCCTTCTTTCCCTATTTTTAATTACTTCCCTGCTTTTTGTTTCTTTATTTAATTTATGTATTTTCCGGCGTTGTTTATTTTTCCAGAAAATATAAAAAATAGGAAAAATAAAGGAACTAATAAAAAATAATT